>PVIH01003386.1:0-162078 GCA_004025045.1 Sigmodon hispidus
AGGGGTGAGGGAGGGGTGAGGGAGGGGGATGAGGGAGGGGATGAGGTGGAGGATGACAGAGGAGGATGAGGGGGTGAGGGAGGGGGATGAGGACGGAGGTGGGAGGGAGAAAAGGAGGAGAGGGATCAGCAAAAACAAAGTGCCATGCTGAAACCATTAGCTTGTATGATAATTTAAGTAATAAGAAAAAACCTGGACATCACCTCTATAAATAATACAAGCCCTTGTGAAGCTGGGGCAGGAGGATTGCCATCAGTTTGAGACCATCCTGAGCTCATTCCAGAACAGCCAAGATTACATATGAGACTGTCTCAAAAAGAGAGAAAAGGAGGGTGGAGAGATGGCCAGTGGTTGGGAAGACTAACTGCTCATGCAGAGGATACAGATTCAGTTCCCTGTATCCACAAGGTGGTTCACAATCATCCGTAACTCCGGTTCCAGGGAATCTGACCTCCTCAGGCCTCAGGTCGCCTGGAACTCACTGTGTTCCCATGGATATCTTCCTCTCTGCCCCGAGTGCCAGCAGTGCAGCTGTGAGTCACCATGCCAACAGATAGCTTTCTGATACCGATTGGCAATTGATAAATTTCTCTAAGGCAGTGATTTTATAACCGCTGTCAACAATACATGTTTACCACATCTGTGGCTCTTCCTGGTGAACTCTTCACAGAGAACAGGATGGTGATACCTCAAAGCTTTTAGTTAGGCCTACCTTCTAATCTCTCCCTGAAGGTCTTACCATACAGAGACTCAAAACTAGCCGTAGCTGGCTGAGTCACTGTAACAAAATAGGGGTCTGTCAGGGGGTGGTACAAGAAAGTTCCATCGGCCTCTTCTGGGTGCGGCTCCTTCTCCTGGTTGAGCCACCGCGGACAGGTCATTAGATATCATCTCTATTTCTGCCCTGTTTACTATACAGCAGAGCTCTTCCCGTTCATCTCACTGCTGTTGCTGGGTCATCCAGAGGCTTCGTCACCCTGGAAACAGGGATGGGCAACACAGTGTGTTCTCTAGCTCATCCAATTCATCATCTGACAGTACAGCATCAGGCGTCTGTCTTCTGGGACGGAGACCTCCAGAGCCCTTCTGTCTTTACGGCTCTTCCTCTTTCCAGAGGTGTTTGGTTCAATCAGTTCCCTATATAACCTTTCCTGCCTAAACAGAAAGAAACAAATCTATATGTAATAGACACATGATATTAATAATGTAATTGGGAGAGAAAACAGTACATCTCTTCCAGGAGGGCTGAAGCTGGAAGAGAAGCCTAGAAACTCATTATCATAAGGGCCCAGCCTCCACGGTAGCAACTTGAAACTGCTCATGGTCCCAAGGGGGCAGCCACAGGGAAAGGTCTGGCAAGACTCAAGCGGAACTGCCACCTGCTGCCAGCTCCACCTTAGCCCTGCCCCCTCACAGTCCTTACAGCCCTGTGGCAAGGCTGGCGAGGGACGGGGACCCAAGTTCTCCCACCCTGAGCTTCTCCTCAAGAAGTAATTCTGCTGGAAATGCTCTTCCCCATTCTGTAAAACCTGACTCCTCCATGTTACGATGGCTACCTGTTGGACGCTTCTGGTACCCCACCCAGCATCAGGCATCTCTGGCAGAGCAGTATGTGTGCTCCTCTATAACCATGAAATGTCTCATTCTTGGGACTGCTGTGGTTGGCATCCACTGTCTGGCTCACCCATGTGTGATCAGAGCTTGCTGGGTCCCTGATGCACAGAGCACCATTGAAAAGACTGAATTCAGAATATAACTGGGATAGTTATGCAAAGCACTGTTTCAGTCGCTCTGTGCTGCGCTCAGAATACCATAGGCTGGCAGGTTCAACAACAAATGTTTATGTATCATAATTCTGGAAGCTAGAAGTGAGATCTGGGGACAAGCATGGCTGAATTCTTACAGAGCCCTCTTCATGCCTCACAGATGGCATGCTGTGCCCTCACATAGTGGGGATGGCCCTAGGACTTTCATCCCATAGGGAACTATGCAACATGACTCTCTCTACCTAATGACGACCCAAAGGCTACCTGTCTTCCAAGTTTTACTGCATTGAGAAATGGAGTTTGGGGGCTGGAGAAATGGTTCAGTGGTTAGGAGCGCTGATTGCTCTTCCAGAAGACCTGGGTTCAATTCCCAGCACCCACATGGCAGCTCACAACTGTCTGTGACACCAGTTCCCAGGGATCTGATACCTTCACACCAATACAAATAAAGTTAAATAATTTTTAAGGAGAGAAATGGAGTTTCAACATATAAATTTGTGAGAGAAACAAATTTAACAAGGCCAGGTCTAGTGGTATACATCTTTAATCTCAGCAGTTAGTAGGCAGGGGTGGATCTCTATAAGGTCAGCCAGGGCTACATGATGAGTTCCAGGCCAGTCAAAGCTACACAGTAAGACCCTGTTTCCCCCACCCATAAATAAATTATAATAAAAGCAAGTACCTAACAACTGATGGGTTATTTATTGAGAACCTCACAGGCACCATTACCAGGGGTAGGTACCCTTACACCATCCTACAGGGAAGGATGGTGTGCTTGTGATAGGAGGGATTGTTGGAGGAGGTGGTGGACAGGAAGGCAAGACCAGCAGAGTTCAGACAGAGCTCTGTGCAAAGAACTGATGTTTTGGGTGTATGCAGACCTACAGGGATAGTGACTAGCAGTGATGGGTATGTGTCTGTGGGACAGAAAGAACAGGGGGAGAGCCCAGATGCTGTCTTCTCCAGATGGGTGAGGTGAAAGCTACTGAGAGGTAAATAAGGCTGGGGTGAGACAGGTTGATGGGATGCCTGCACCTCAGATGTTCCATGCACCCTGACAAGGGCAGGGACAGGCTGTTCCTCAGCCCCTGAGATAGAGAATGAATAAACAGTGAGTGTGGCTTCATGCTCTGTAGAACTTGTCATGGCAGCTGATATCTACCTTAAGTGGGGCCTGTGCATTCCTTCACTTTGTTCCCCTAACAGCCATAAGAGTTCATTCCCATTTTATACTAAAAACAGAGTCGGAGCTGGAGAGATGCCTCAGCAGTTTAGAATCCTGGCTGCTCTTCCAGAGAAGCCCAGTTTGATTCCTAGTCTGTGACTCTCTTTTCAGGGGATCTGACACCCTCTTCTGGCCTTTGTGGGCACCAGGCATTCAGGCAGGCAAAACACCCATACACACAAAATAATCTTTTTAATTTTTTAAAGAAAGAAAACTGAGTCATGGAGAGGTTGAGCCTCATACTGGTTAGTTTTTCTTGCTAACCCAACTTGGAGTCACCTGGGGAGAAGGGTTTGCTTAGATCAGATAGGCCTGTGGTCACATCTGTGAGGGATTGTCCGGGTTGATGATTGATGTGTGAGGGCTCAGCTGCTGGGCCTGGGCTGTAGAAGCTAATGGAGCAGGAGAAAATGAGTGAGGTTAGCAAGCTGCATTCCTTCCTGGGTCCTTCCCGGACTCCCTCAGTGAAGGATTGTGACCCGAAGTGTATGGATGTGGGCCTTGTCTCCACAAGTTGCTTTTGGTCCTAGTGTTTACCATAGCAACTGAAAAACAAATTGCAACAGCCCTTCAGACCAGAGAGATGTGATTTGTGTCAAAATTCAGCCATCAGGGTGGCTGTGAGGACACTTCAGGCAGGTCACTTGCCGTCCCTGGGATGTGGTCTTCATGAGAATGGCCCTAACAGGGCATTTGGATATATTAGGGCCTTTCCTAAGCCATTCAGCCCACTCCAGAATCAAGCAGATCTCAGTACCTCCAAGACCCTTCCGGGTAAAGGGTATGGGAGAGACATAAACCACAGAGTAATATAAGACCATCAGAGAGTGCATGGGAAGTTCCAGTCAAGGGGGTAGCAGGAATGACAGGAAAGGGTAGGCAAGGCTCCAAGCCAGCTCTGTACCAGTAACTACAGACTCACACAGAAGTCAGTCACCAGGTCCACCCATGCTGGGTAGACAGCAGTAGGTGGGAGACAATGCTGAACTCTGCCAGGGAGATGCAGCAGACTTCCAGCCTCCTGCTACAAACAGTGCTGCCGCTGCTAAAAGGACAGACTCCAACTTCAACTTGGAGCAAGTACTTGTTCAGTTGTGAGTGGTCTCCTAAGGGAATACAGCTTCTTGCCCCTGCCCCAGAGTTATTTAGCCTTTCTCTGCTGGGATCTCCACGTTTCTATTAGCTAGCTTAGCCAGAGAACACAGCAAGACATGAAATCACACTAAACGAAGCTGACTGGCATTTGCAGCCCAAGACCTTGGCCCACCACGCCGGTCAAGCCTGTCTGGTGGTACCAGCTCACTCTCAGAGGAAGGCAGGTACCCTTCCTCGACCACACTTGTGAAAATCACAGCATCTCCAGATTGGATCGCCGTCTTGGCGTTGGTCTTTGAGGTGTTCCTGAGCTCCTTCCAGCCCCCACAGGTTGTCATGGTGCCTGCTGCTCCAAGTTGTGATTGGTCAGAGCTGCAGATTGTCTCCATGGCAATAAAAAGGATCTGTGCAGAAAGGACGTTTGGCCTTGGAAATGAACTCATGGGAACACTCCCCCGAGAAATGAGCCTCCTCTGCAGGGAGAGGGTGGGGAAGAGAAGATGAAGACCGCTGTCAGCCCTGCTACCCACCCTGGTGGCCCAGCTTCCCGACCGGAAGTGCTGAGGTGCTGGTAGCCACAGAGGATGTCAACTTCAAATTTCTGGTTGTACCAAATAAAAACTACCCGTCAGAGAAGCATAATTGAGGCAGGGGTTCCCTGTCCTGCCGGTGGTCCATAGAAGGTCTCTCCACACACTCTGCTTCTTCGTGCCCCCTTGCTTTCCAAGTCCACACAGAATTTAGCCTCTCTCTAACCCTGACCTGACCCCTAGGACCGCTCTTCCTGGATAAAGCATAAGCTCAAACAGCTGAAAATAATGCCCTTCCCCCCAATAAAACCTTCAACAATGAAACAAACATCCACTACTTTCCAGTCTCCAGAAGATATTTTCTCCTTTCTGGCCTAAGCCTCTTCTTTCTCTTTTATTTTTCCAAGCCAGGAACCTGGGCTTTGGCATAATTCGGGCTTCCTGTAGATGTCGATGCAGGAGCCTGCTCCTCCATTTTTTTATCAGGCGCTAGCACAGCCAGGCGGATCTGGGTTCAGAGTGATTGCCTCTCAGGCAGGAAGCTTCCTCCAAGTGCCCTAATCTCCCCCTATTACACTTGCTTTTTAAAGAAGGATCAGAAGCCCATCCCTGCATGAGCAAGGCTAATAGCAGAGTGGCTGCTGTTCTCCGGCAAGGCAGTTAGAGGTTCAATCAGACTCGTTGGCAGGGCAAAGGTCAGTACTGTAAAACGGTTAGGACTTTACTCTTAGAAAAAGTGTTGTAAGGGCAAAGTAGGTCTGTTCTCCAAAGCATCTGCTGTTGCTTCTGACTCCTTTGGATACTGAAGGGAGTTTGTTTTGGTTTCAGCTCCTATTTTTAAAGGCTAACAGTGCAACGTCTCAGAAAATCCTAATGTACTAAAGCTGGAGATATTGTCACTGTAAGAGCACCCTAGCCAATCACACAGTCTAAGTCAGTATGCCTGGTAGCTTATCTAGGGTACTTATTAACTAAGCCTGCATCTGTAAGAACTGTAAGAACCACTCCCTTCCTTGGAAACTTTGAACAGTAATATTTAACAGTAATATTTAACCTTCTTTGTTGGTGGGCCTAGGACTCTACTTCAGGCATACAATTCTTTTCTCTCCAACACCCTTCTTAGGTGGGAAGGATGATTGATCTATCTCTCTGTATGCCTCTCTCTCTCTCTCTCTCTCTCTCTCTCTCTCTCTCTCTCTCCATCCCCAAATGCCTAACACTCCCTGTGTGGAACTTGACCTCCACTGCTTCTTTCCTATTGATACAGCCAAGAAGCTTGTAGCTTGTAACCCTCACTAGCAGCCTTAAGCAGAGCCACCCACAGAGGGCAAAGCAACCTCACCACTTCTTGGTGACACTGGGTTTCTCCTGGGGCCTCCCACTAACAGCCAACCGAAAAGGTCCTTAGCAGATACACCTGGGTCCAAAGCCAGCGGTGCCAGCAGCTTCACTGTGGAACTGTCTCCCCTGAGTCCTCCAAAAGTGGTCAGCTCTGGGACTGGGGAGACAGCGCCATTGAAGACTCTGTCGGGATCCCTAGAATCTATGTAAAAGCAGAGCATGACAGTTCACATCAGTAATCCAAGGACTGGGAAGTAGGAACAATAAGTATCCCTGGGGCTTGCTGCCCATCCAGTATAGCTCTAGACTCAATTAAAAAAAAAAAAAACCAAACAAACAAACAAACAAAAAACCACTGTCTAAAGAACTAAGGGAAAGAGCCATTGAAGAAGATAAACATTGTTGAGCTCTGGACCCACACACACACACACACACACAGAGAGAGAGAGAGAGAGAGAGAGAGAGAGAGAGAGAGAGAGAGAGAGAGAGAGAGAGAGAATAGAAGCAAAATTAAAACAAACAAAAGATCATTCTCTTGTGATATGACCTTGAAGTATGACCTTGAAGCTTGAAGCACAGGAGTGAAGGAGGTGGGCAGACATGCCAGTCATCCAGAAAAGCTGGCTGAAGGCTGCACTGTGGGAGTTGCATCTACAGGCAAAAGATATCAGTTCCACAAGGACCTCCTGAGAGATGCAAAATACCTTTCAGGCTCTCCACCCAAGGGACAGAAATTAATATCCACCATCTTTGTCCCTGTTGCATTCACCTCGTCCTTCTGGATGACTTTGTACACAACCCAAGCACATTCTCTTGGAGTCACTCAGCTGAATCACTCATTCTTCCAGGAATCTGGGGCCCTCCCTCTCAATCCCTCTGAGATTAGCAGGCGAGAACTGCCTCCCAGCACAGTCATGAACTTCAAAGGACAGAACTGGTAAGCAGTGTTTAGCCTTGGATAAAGACTCAGTGAATGACAACCCTGCACCCCAGCCCTGGGGGAACCCATCCATCTACTAAACTCTAAGGCTAATCCTGCAGCCCTATCCTCCTACAGCTTGGGTGGGACTCAGATTAAATGGAGCTAAGAGTCACAAAGGAAATAGCTCCTGAGAAAGCATTTTGAGTTTCAGTTCTAAAATGTTCTTTCTATCTATCTATCTATCTATCTTTCTTTCTTTCTTCTATAAGTTTCATCTATTCCTTTTTTTAAGGACTTTCTCTACCTTTTTCTTTTCTCTCCCAAGCCTACATTTTTTTTTTAAACACTATAAACCCTTAGAGGGTTGTTAGGAATTTTTTTTCTTTTGTCTGAATCTGTCTTTACTATTGATCTCCTTCTCTGCCCTCACAGTTAATCTGCTAGGCTCGACTATGTTGGTCTGCTCCACCCAGATCTTTGGTCTGTGAGGGCTTAGCTTCATGACAAAGGTGCTGTCAGGATCCACGTTTACCACCCCAACTCTGGGGAATTTTAGGGTCCACACTGCCACCAAGAAGAGCACATTCACCCACCGCTCATAAACCTCACAGAAGTGTTTAGCAGCAGGGCCTCTTAAAAGAACCTTGAGGTTTTTGCCGATAAAGCTGAGACAGGAAGCCTCCCTTAAAGGAGCTGCGCCTCTGCTTGCTGCCAGCAAACAGAGCCCACCGGAGAAAACTCTGCTTTGCTGCTACCAAGAAGACATCTTTACTCTGTTCCCTTTTTGACAGTATGAACAAAAACCTTTAATCTGTCGTGTGCACTTTTATCAAGGCTCCTGAGACTTTGGGAACGTGCTTTGTTGCAGCTCAAGCAAGTTCAAACCCTTGGAGCCATGGCATCTCTATACCACAGCCCACTAGGAAGCTGTTTTTAGGCTCTGTTTCTGTGTTCTAGAATCATCTTCCAGTCTGTATGTAGATGTACATGCCCCACACTGGAACACCATTTGCTCTTTAATTCTATATGTCCTACTTTGTGTCTTGCTGGCTGGCAGCTGCCTGGCTGACTGGCGGCTGCTTGGCTGGCTGGCGGCTGCCTGGCTGGCTGGCGGCTGCTTGGCTGGCTGGCACCAGGCATCTTCTTCATTCTTTTTCACTCATTCTCTTCTTTTGAGCCTAGATTTCTCCTCCTCCTCCTCCTCCTCCTCCTCCTCCTCCTCCTCCTCCTTCTCCTCCTCCTTATTCTCTCTGCCTGACGGCCCTGTCTATTCCTCTACTGTCCAGCTATTGGCAGATCAGCTTTTTATTAGACCAATCAGGTGTCTTAGGCAGGCAAAGTGAAACAGCAACACAGCTTTACATAGTCAAACAAACACACAGTCTCTTCTCAGACTCAAGGCAATTTCTTAATGCTAAGCTCTTATATAATCAAAAGCAAAAAGCAATTACATTCTTGCAACGTATTATGGCACAGAACTTACATATCTCATGCTGGCTAGTTTTATGCAGACTTGATACAAGCTAGAGCCATCTGAGAAGAGGGAGCCTCAGTTGAGAAAATGTCTCAGTAAGTCTGGGCTGCAGGCAAGCCTTTAGGTCATTTTCTTAATTAGTGATTGATGAGAATGGCACAGCCCATTGTGGGTGGGACCATCCCAGCTAGTGGCACTGGGTTCTATAGGAAAGTAGGATGAGCAAGCCATGAGGAGCAAGCCAGTAAGCAGCACTCCTCCATGGCATCTGCATCAGCTCCTACCACCAGGTTCCTATCCTGCTTGAGTTCCTGTCCTGACTTCCTTTGATGCTGAATGTGATGTGGAAGTGTAAGCCAAATAAACCCTTTCCAAATAAACCCAAGTTGCTTTGGTCACAGTATTCCATCACAGCCATAATGACCCTAAGACAAATTCTGAGAGGAAGAAAGAGGGGCCTTGTGAGGAAATACTAAACTAAAGCCAGACCCAAACCCAGCAGGGCAAACTCCAGATCCCATAGCTCCAGATCTGATGTCACAGGGCATTTTAAATGGTTTCTTCCTTTCAGCTTTGCTGACTGTATCACACTTTTTCCCCTAGACCGGTTCTACTCCTGAGCAGATGCCGGCATCTCCAATATTTTGGAGTTCCCAGCACAGCCAAGACTTCACAGTTTCATGCAATGGCCTCTAGGAACCTTTGTGTAGGAACACCCCTGCCCTATACCTGGTCTCATTGGCTCTGCTCAGCTATGGAGGAATTGCACAGCCTCTTTACTTTGTATCCTTCATGACTCTACAGCCAGAATCACCACCCATTTAAACCCACCTGGGATGGGGCCCGGCCCACTCCTTGAATCACATTTGAACAAGCTTTTCTTTATTGGTTTTTAGGAGCAGAAAATCCCTGGGGCCTTTCTTTTTACAAGCTGACTGAGGTCTTCTATTGAGGGCTTCCTCCCTTTATTCCACTTCACATCAGGCCTCTCCTTATCCATTTCAGCATAAGCCTTGTCTCCAACATTAAATTTCCTGGTGCTCTTTTTCACTTCAAACTGCCTCCAGAACTGTAAGTAGATAAAGATGGGTTCTGTATGAAGTTCCCATTCTCAGACATTTTGTGATAGCAGCATAGGCAGACTGCGTTATAAAAACTGCAGCTTCAACAGTGTGTGGTGGGCACACAGCCATAATTCCAGCACTCTAACAGTTAAGACAGAAGGATCACCAAGTCAAATTCAGCCTGAGCTGCAAAGCAAGACTTCACCTCAGAGAAAGAAAGAAAGAAAAAAACAGTAACAAAACTGCAGTTTCTATGACAGTGTTGTTCTGGTCTGGGAAAGAGTGGAGGATGAAAAGCTGCCAGTGTGCATCTCTGCAAATAAAATGTTACAGCTGCTTAAACTCAATAGCATCAGCTGAGCCTTCTGTTGCCCCTCTTTGCTTATTGCAAGATTGTGCGGGTTATTTCACTGACTGGGGAAGTTCATAGCATTGGTACAGGGTCTCCGGTACAGTAACTATTGGTGAAGAGGTAGAGAGAAGACAAGACACCCAATGCTAATACCTTCCATGAGAGTGAGTACCACATCTGCTGGGACAGGAACGGGCTGTCTTTGTCAACAGTGAGTCCCTTGGGTCAGGGACACTGACCTCCAATATTTGAAGGTAGAAGAGACTTCATTCACTTATGATACCCTTTGAAAAAATTAACTGTGTCACCCCACTCTCTGTCAGGCGGGGCAAGGGTGGCACTATTAGTCCACTTTCATGCAATGACATTAGAGGGTCTGTGTTCAGACACGATCACAAAGGGATCTTAGGTTTGTCTTTATTCATCAGGTTAACAAAGTGACTTTCTCTGACATTGATATTTCCTAAAATTTGTTTTTTAAAGGTTTGACATGTTGATCATCAGACCAACCTACTAGTAAAGAATAGGAAAACAAAGAAAATATTATATCCCAATAAGTATGTCCAACTGTCCAGACAATGAGAAACATGCTTAGATTGTATTTTAGTAACTTTCAAACAGAAAAAAAAAGAAAGAAAGAAACTACCCACACACGGTTTCCTTCTTGGACCCAGTTGGATTCCTCCCATACCTTGGAGTTTGTGTGGTTTCAATACAGTTTTCATCCGACATCTCTTGTCAAATGGGACGATTTTGTTCTTGGCCAGGAATAATCACTTAATCCAAAAGTTACAAGTAAGTCTCTCTCTCTCTCTCTCTCTCTCTCTCTCTCTCTCTCTCTCTCTCTCACACACACACACACACACACACACACACACACACACACACACACACACACACAGTGTCAGAAGAAAAGAACTACAAATTCTCAGCTGCAATCGTTAAGAGACTGTGGATTCAGAGTAATGTGATGACACAGGGCAGAATGCAAGGTTGCTTGGTGTAAGAACTCTGGCTTCAGTCCGTTTGCTGCCCGGGTTGAGCTATCGTGAGCCTTAGACCAATGAGGACACTGACAAATCTAAAGCCTGGACCCAGCACTTAGAACAGCAGCCACTGGATGACAATAAAATTCTGTGTCCAGCAGGACCCTTCTCACCACTTCCTGTCCACAGAGTTCTGGCTGCCAGGGGCTGGTTTCCTGTTTCTTTTCAAGCTAAGAGGTGCAGACATTAATTCATCACTTTTATCCTATTACCTGAGTGGGACAAGCATGGACCCACATTTTTAAATTATTGATTCTATATCAAATAAGAATCACTTCGGCAGATCTGTGTAAGATACCAAAGTCCTTACAAAGAAAATATCCTGAAGCTCCAGAGACCACTGTCGGCTGGAAAGCAGGAAGGGATCGGCTTGCTCTCTGATTGCCCGTCAGTACACTGGTGACGAGGAGATGGATGCCTGGGCTTCTCCAGGTGTTGCAGAAATGAGTACAGTCCTCGAGGGCTGTTCCAGTTCAATTTGAAACATTCTTGCTGAAAACAAAACAAAATCTAAAACACGCAAAAACCTTTTGTGTGGTGATACTTTGTTTGTGCTCTAACAAACTGAGATGAGAGGGCAGAGCCAGCCACTAGTTAACCAGAGGCCAGGCCTTGGTGGCTGACACCTTTAATCCCAGTACTTGGGAGCAGGAAGCAGGAAGATCAGGACAAGGCCACCTTGGGTTACACCAGATTGATCCAGTCTAAAAGAGAAACAAAGCCAGGGGGTGGAGGCTCAAGCCTTTAATCCCAGCAGTTGGGTAGTAGAGACAGGAAGTGATGTGGGGGGGACAGAGGCATATAAGATGGGGGAGCCAGGAGTTGCCCCCATTTTGGCCTGAGGATTGGGTAGAGGTAAGAAGTCTCTCTAGTGACTAGCTCCTCTACCTCTCTGATTTTTTAAAGCACTTACCCCAATATCTGGCTCCAGGTTTTTATTATTAAAACCAATTAGGATTTGTGCTACATCTTGGAGCTAGAAGATGGTTCCATAGTTAAGAGGACTTCCTGCTCTTCCAGAGGACAGAGTTGCAGTTCCCTATACCCACATCAGGAGGCCCACAATCCACCAGTAGCTCCAGCTCCAGGACATCAGGCACCCTCCTCTGTACTCCACATGCACTTGAACTCATGTGGAATACACTCACACAGATGCATAAATGTACACATAAGTAATGAGTTTTTCTAAAACCCGAGGAATGATCAATGGTGAGGTACAAGGAATTGGGGAAACTGGCAGGGAACTTACTTATGAGCAACTGGAGGTCAAGGAACCTGATTCCTGGACTGTATTGCCCATCAGCCCTCTGTGCCAGTCCCTGGCCCCTCTGCAGGGGAAGGCAAATGGAGGTGAATTGAAATTTGTGTGTTTTTTTCCAATTCGCTTTCCTTGGGCAGCAGTTTGCAAGGCAGGTAATAGGCGTGACTCAAGCTCTTTCTTCTAGAAAGGATTAGAGATCAAACTTACTGGAGAGAAGGCACCAAGTTAGGAGAAAGAGATAACCACTGTGACAGGCATGGAGGCTGGATTATGAATCCCCTGGTGACTACACCCCCTCACACCTGCATCTATGCTTAGCCTCAGGAAGCAAAACAAGGCAGAGTGAGGAAAAGAATCTCCCAGAAAGGTTTGGTGTAAAGTTAGCAGATAGCTCAGGAGGTTGTGGAAGAAAAAAAGAACGCTGGGAAAATAGCTTTTTCTGATGTAGAATGGGGGGGGATCTATTTTGTACTTGGGTGTTAATTTTTAAGAGTTTTATAATCTGAGCATGTCCTCCTAAGTTTCTACATTGAAATTTGAACGCTAATGTGATAGTATTCAGAGCTGTGGCCTTTAGGAGAGGATTATGTCATTAGAACACTGACCTTGTGACTGGTGACCTTTCAAGGGTTCCACAAATCATTATGAGTCAGTTTAATCCTATGTCCATTTAGCAGCATAAACAGTAGTAGGCTCTTCCCTGGGCTCTCTGACCTACCCACCCATTGTCCTTAGCCTGATAATAGTGCCGAATGTGAGTGTCATCGTGTGGATTGGGAGTTAGGTCTAACCAGGAAGTGGTTGGTTACTCCCGTGATATTTGCACTATTGCACCAGCAGACATGTCTTTCCAGGCCAGTCATTACAATGGAGCTCTAAGGATTAATACCTGGATATGATAAGATCTGAAGGAAGGGTGATTATGATCAAAACACACTGTATGAAACTCTGAAAGAACAAATAATAAATCAATTAATAAAAGGGTTCCAGGGAGAATGGTCTGTACTTCTCTTCAACAGCGTGAGACACAGCAATGAGACACCATTTTGGAAGCAGAGAACAATCTTTACCAGATACTAAATGCTGCTGCCTTCACAGCCCCCAAAACTATAAGAATAAAGTACATTGTTTATAAACTTTCTGCTATGGACTGAGAATGTAGCTGTTGGTAAAATGTCTGCCTAGATTGAACGGCATCCTGAGTTCTACTCCCAACAGCACATACTGTGAGCACAGTGGTGCAGATCTGTAATCCTGGCCCTCAGGAGGCAGAAACAAGGCTACATAGCAAGTTCTCGGTCATCCTGAGACACTTGAGACCCTTCTCAATAAGAAATAAATAATAGACTACTGCTCTTTAAGAAATATCTTTAAAGTTTTTTATTCATGTTTTGCCTGTATGTATGCATGCATATTCACTTTGTATGCCTGGTGTCCCTGAATGCCAAAAGAGGTTGAAGGATCCCTGGAATTGGAGTTAAAGGCAGTTTGTTAGCCATCAGATGGATTCTGGGAACAAAACCCAGGTTTTCTGCAAGAGCAACAAGCTCCTAACTGCTGAGCCATCTCTCCAGTCTCTGTTTGCTTGATTACAGCGGCTCTCCTACGTCAAAAACAACGGTGGTGCCAGTGTCTTTCATGTAGCATTTTGTACTCATCTCTTCTACCCATTGAAAGAAACTCCCCATAAGTTAGTCAAATGTCATGTACGCAGTTTAGATAGGCCAGGTGACCTTTCTCATAGATGGAACAGTTCCTCTTGTTTATAACATTAGACTCAGGACAATTCTAAATGGCTGCTGCTCCAATAGGGGTTACCACCAAAAGATCTAGTTTCAAGCTCCAGATCCCCACATCTCAGATCCACTCTTGACATTCTTCAGGTAACCAAGGCACCCACCATTGCTCCGAACACCTTTTCTCTGAAGTCTTTGGAAACTGAGTCACCAGGCACTAGACAGAGGGCAGCCCTGTATATTTTCCCCTTCCAGGGTTGTCACATACTAAAAGTATTCTGATATTTGCTTAAAGAAAACTAACAGGGATTTTTCAATTATGTTTGAAAATTTTACAGCACTGCATTTAAGCAATTCTATTTGTAGCAAATAGAACATTCAGTTGTTGAAAAACACCCAGTTCCTTTTCTGTATGACTAGCTAATTAAGGGTTTTCTCTGTGATCCTCCCTTCCTGCCTTTCCATCCTTCTTGTTCTCTGGTTTCTTCTGGTAACCCCAAGGGACAGCCATGGGACTGTGCAAGCCATTAGTGGAGATTTAGTGATTAGCAGCTTGAAAGCTTCCGGACAATTCTGAAGGCCAATCCTTGCAGGAAGTGGACCGATTGTTTCGTTTTGTGAAGAGTAGACTTTCTCCCTCGAGTGTCAGAAAAGCACCAGATTGAGTGTTGCCCCCAAATCCATTCGAGAGCGTGAACTGCTGCGTGAGAGCGGAGACTGTGCTGCAGGCATGTTTAGGACCCCTGCTTACATCCTCTGGCCCTCATTGCAGTTTCAGATGCAGCTAGGGTAAGCTGCTTGCTTCCTGTGGTCCTTGAATCACTGTTCTGTGGAACAGCATCTTCTCCAGCTGAAAACAGTGGCTGTCCATTCCTACAACTCCTGATGGACGGGGTGACAACGCACAGATCAACATTCCTCTCCCATTGTCAGAGTAGACACGTGACTCATAAGAAGTTACTAACTAGACTCTTATTTGGAGAGCTGGGGGAGGCAGCCCTGTGAACTACGGTGGCTTCCTCCAAGATAAAGTAGGGGGACGGGGTTAAAAGGAAGCCAAAGACATCAGAATTGGAATGTGTAAGAATCTAATAGCAGAGGTAGACTGAAAAGAGCTCCCACCGTGGGGAGGAAGTCAGAAGTAAATGCTGGCACTATACAAACAAGCAGTCAATCAGGGATAGACACGCTCCACGGCACAGAGCTTTGGGGACTCAGACCTGCTCCAGGTCTCTGGCCTACTTCTATTCCAGAAAGCGTCTTTCTCTTACTTAGAAACCTGAGTCTGTTTCTCTCACTGTTCATATGTCCTTGATCCAATTCTTTGTTCCTAAGCACAAGATCTATGGAAGCTCAGCGGGGTCCCTCTGGATCTATGCCTGTTAACGGGGATCCACAGCAGCTTCTCTTCCCTGACTCCCTCTCAGCCCTTGCTCACTCAATTCTGCTCCATAATCTGCCCTAAAATCCTTGCTTGGGCTCCGCTTTCCAAAGAAACCAGACCATGCAGAAACCACTTTTTCCTGGAGGCTGGCTGAGACAATTTGAATTCAAATCTTAGCCTTGCCAAGCTGGATATAAATATAGACAACTGACCCTCTCTGGTCCTACTAGCAAAAATGACTAACAAATCATGGTTTTACTCACTGGGATTTACAAAAACATTTCCTGCATTAAAAGACAGTATCTTTTAGCCTTTAAAGATTAAAAAGAACAAAAATTCTAAAATTAGGGTTCAGCCTAAGTAAAGCCACCAACTCCAACATGCCACCTATTCCCATAGCTCATCTGTTACTAATTTATCTTCAAAGGTTTATTCTCCAGATACCACTGATAAATAAACCTGAGATTCCAACAAATGGATTTTTTTAAACATAATTTTTATTGATTCTTTGGGAATTCATGCAGCCCAATTCCACTCATTTCCCAGTCCATTCACATCCATCCTTTACCCTCGTAGCACCACCCCACAGGAAAACTTAAGAAAAAGTCATAAAAATAAGAAATAACAACTCAAATAATAATATTAATTTTAAAACAAACACTTGGCTCTTCTGTCTTTCCCACCTCTCCATCACCTCTTCATTCATCTTTCTGGCATTGGGAGCTGCGTTGTATCATGCAGTAGACCCTTTTATCCAAAAAGCTTTACTAGCAAACATTCATTGTATTGTTGGTCAGGTTCAAGGCCTCCGGCTTCTGGTGCCCAACAATACTGGGCCCTCACTGAAACTGTTCTTGTATATTCTGCTGTTGCCCAAGTCATGGAGATCCTGGGGCTGTTACAGAACCAGTCCCTTCATATGCCCCAGCAGGTCCTAATGGGGTAGATAGATGTTGAGG
Organism: Sigmodon hispidus; assembly: GCA_004025045.1. Classification (NCBI taxonomy): domain Eukaryota; kingdom Metazoa; phylum Chordata; class Mammalia; order Rodentia; family Cricetidae; genus Sigmodon; species Sigmodon hispidus. Next base: position 16,156 of record PVIH01003386.1, read on the forward strand.
AGTGTGGCTCAAAGCCCAGATTGTGTGCTTCAGAGGTAGCTGACTTGGTCACTCAGGCTGTTGGGAACTCCATCCTCAGGTGAGGGATGTAGTCAGCTTTCCCAAGGGTGGAGGTGAGCTCTCCTATGAGGGGCAGGATCAGCTGTCCTGTGCCAGATCTTGGGGTCTACTATCCCAGGACTGGAGAAAGGCGGAATCGGCTCTCTATGGAGGTGGCTGCTCTCCCCAGGCCAGTGAGGGGTGGGGCCAGCTTAGCCAGCCCTCATTATTCCAACACATGGTTCTCATGGGCCTCTGTGGTAACACAGGCAATGGACATCAACATAGACCCCCAGCTGTGGCAGGACCATGGACCAGACATGGCCAACAGCAGCAGTTTAGACCCAAATGTCACCATGGCCCTGAGTGACAGTACAGACCTCTCTTACTGGCATGGGCTCAGCAGCAATGTGGTCCCAAGACTCCAACATGACCCAAGGTAGCAGCCTAGGCCCCAAGAAGTTCTAACCTTCAATGGTAGTACAAGCCACAGACAGAAACAAAGGTCCTGGCTATGTTAGGGTTATGAACCCAGACATAGCCCAGAGGACACTGTGGTCTCAGGTGGCAGGACACTAAGATAAGCATGCCCCAGCAGTGGCTCATCCCTCAGACCCCAACATTGCCACAGGCGGCAGCCCAGAACCTGGGCATCCTTGTGGCTTTTGCTGGCAATATGGGCCATGTACATCAATTCAGACTCCAGCTGTGGTAGGACCACAGACCCAGACATGATCCTAAGTAGCAGCCCAGCTGGAACATGACGTCACTACGGCCTTGGGTAGCAAGCAGGCTACCCACATCAGCCCATTCCTCAGCACCTTCATCCCTTCAGATCTGCCTTTCCACAGGACATGAGCTATTCCGCCTTTCTCTCTCTCCCTCTATCTATCTCTGTCTCTATCTCTGTCTCTCTCTTACACCTCACCATGTATTTTCTCACTGTAATGGCAACCGGTGCCACAGGGACCAGGCAGGCCGTGCTTTGATCTACTCACACAGGGCAAATGGCACCAAGGGGGCTTATGGGAGTCCATCCCCACCCAGTCCTAATGGCCCCTGGCAGGCCCATGAGTCCTTCTACTTACTTGCCTCCAAAACTGGATTTTTAAAGCACAGATTTTAACTAGAGAGGGGCAGATCTTAGTGCAGTCTAGCCCGGTTCATCTCTGGCACTATCAATAATGAACACTGCAGTCTTGGATGCTTCCCTGCTTTTGTCTTTACCTTGCACCATAGAACCCAGCTGCCATGGAATCCCACATCCAACTTTTCTACCCAACTACCCAGTCTCAGGCCACCCGAGATCACTCCTTCTGTCCCAATTCAGCATGGAGACACTTGCTCTGGACTACAATAGACCCTGGGTACAGACAGCTGGAGCCCTAGCTGCAATATGCAAATATACAACAAACTGCTCCCAGTGGAATGTTATATATACCCCACAGTTGAGGCGCTTTAGCCCCACCCACAGCCTTCCATAATTAAAGGTACTTCAGTTACCCTGTGCACATAACCACCACCAGCAGGAGATCTCTTGAGAGCCAATAGTCATTGTCTTTTGTTTCTGTTTTATTTTGTTTTGTTTTTTCCAGATATCAGCTCAAGACAAAGTCTTGATTCCACTGGGAACCAAGTAGATACTGAGGTTAAATCTTCTAAGAAAGCAGGTGTGTACAGTATCCACAGCCTCCACCCCTGAGCTGGAAAGAGCTGAGCAGGGCTGGGGGAAATATCTAACATTCCAGGAGGCTGTGAGGTGTGGGCAGCAAGGACACTGCAGGTCAAGTCGCAGCCTGGACAAGAACCATGTGTAGAGTGCAAACCTTCCCAACACACACACACACACACACACACACACACACACACACACACACACACGCATGCACACGCACCATTTTCACCTGTTCTTACTTCTCACTTCTCTCCTCATGTGTAGTCAGGGTAGTAATGGGACCTTCATCGCCCACACCTGTCTCTTCCTTAGGAGCATTGCTGTTGCTCAGGTTTGCCTATATTTCTCTTGTGCTAAGTGTTTGGGTAGCTCTTGGTTGGTGTAGAGGAAGGGGTAGCCATGAATTTTCCAGAGCTTAAAGGAACTCAGCCATGTGAGCCCAGCAAAAGGAAAAGCCGGTCAATAGAGAAATAAAATATCCTCAATTGCACCTCTCCAGCTGTGCTCAGACCCCCAGAACTGCAAACCCCACTTGCATCTATAGCTGACCCTTCTCCTTTAAGAGGTTCCAGACAGCCTTGTTGTTATATAGCTAGAAAAAGGGACAACTAAATCAATACAGCTAAGACAAGGAAATGGGTGAGATCCTACAGCGGCCACCTGGCCAAGCAGCCATGGTTGCCTTGTGCAGCATCAGTGGACTAAGCTCCAGCCAAGTTTAGAGGACAAGTGAGGATCTCAGCCATGCTGTCAGGTTAGGGACACCCAGTCTTCACCAATTTGCTGAAGTTGGTCTTAATAATTGATGGAACGAGACAACTCATCCAGATGTTCTTGGGGGCCAACTCCAATGTCAGTGTCCAAGTGGGACCTAGCAGGGGCTGTTTTGCTGACACTGGGAACACCCAACTCCTGGAAGAGAATTATAAATGTTTGGAATGGAAAGGGGTAGAAGACAGCATCTGTTGGATTCCTCACTCACAAGGGATCACAGATGAACAAGCCCAGAGTTTGGACTCACTCACCCAGTCTTGTTAAAGAATAAAGTTATGTCCGGGACATCAGGAGTAAGACAAGACTCTGTCCTGGACATTGTCCCTGGGGTAGCTCTGGAAAATTCATGGCTACCCCTTCCTCTACACCAACCAAGAGCTACCCAAACACTTAGCACAAGAGAAATATAGGCAAACCTGAGCAACAGCAATGCTCCTAAGGAAGAGACAGGTGTGGGCGATGAAGGTCCCATTACTACCCTGACTACACATGAGGAAACCGAGGCCAATGAGTGGCAAGGTTGAGATTCCAATTCTATTTCTCATAAACAGAATGCCCATGCTTATCCTTTAGAGCTTAGTTCTCAGCTTTCCTAGTTCTGCGACCCTTTAATACAGTTCCTCATGCTGTGGTGACCCCCAACCATAAAATGATTTTCATTGCTAGCTCATAACTTAAACTTTGTTACTTTTATGACTCATAATGTAAATATATGATATTTCTGATGCTCTTAGGTAAACCCTGTGAAAGGGTTGTTTGACCCTCTCAAGGAGTCATGGCCCACAGGTTGAGAACTGCTGCCTTGTAAATGTTTTCTTCTTCAACAGTTTTCTAGGAAGAGATGAGAGAAAACTAAGCTATAGTGCATGTCTTTAATCCCAGCACTTGGGAGGCAGAGGCAGGGGGATCTCTGTAAGTTTGAGGCCAGCCTGATCTACAGAGTGAGTTCCAGGACAGCCAGGGCTGCACAGAGAAACCCTGTCTCAGGTGCAAGGGGGGGAGGGGGAGGATAAAGGAAGACATTTTTTTAACCTCTAGTGCGTGCACGCGTGCGCACACACACACACACACACACACACACACACACACACACACACACACACGATGGTCAGGGAGTTAGAGAGAGATGGCTCAGTGGTTAAGAGCATTAGCTGTTCTTCCTGAGGTCTAGGATTGAATTCCCAGCACCTACATGGCAGCAACTCACAACGATCTGTAATTGCAATTCCAAGGGATTGGCTGCTCTCTTCTGGCCTCAATGAGTACTACACACAGAGGTACATGGGTGTTCACTCAGGCAAAACACCCAATGCACATAAAGAAATTTTGATTATTTTTTTTTAAAGAAAGAAACAACAGCTGGGAAATTTTTCTTCCCCAAAAGACAACCTTCTGTCATCCCATAACGTGTCACTGAGATGCACAGTAAGACCTGGGCCCTGACACAAATGCAGTCACCGGAGACAGAAAATGGGGTGTAGGAAATGGCCTGGGATTGGCTTTGTCTTAGGGATAAAATGGAAAATCCTCTCCATAGGTGTTAGTAACTACAGAGGGATTATTTAGCTATAAAACAGAGAGATGTAGGATATGAAGACCCCAAAGAGACCTATTCTATCCCTCACCCCTTCCTGAAGTGTAGGGCGCGGTTTGCCTTTGCACAACTTGCTGGAACATTCTATTGCCGCTTATGCTAATTAGGCATCGAGTAGTGACCAATCCGATGTACTGATGCTAATTAGGCATTGAGAAAGGACCTATCCGATGTGATCCTCAAATATGTTAATGAGCCATTGTTTTGGGCCAATCACCAGCCATATGCTAATGAGTACTACTTTGAGCCAATCACCGGCTATATGTTAATGAGGCATTGTGTTGGGCACCAATCACGCGCCAGGCTTCTCTATATAAGCAGGCTGAATCTCAGGCTCGGGGTCTTCTTTCCACCATTTCACAACTGAGCTGTACTCCAATAAAGTGTGATCCGAGAAGAATCGTGCGTGTGGTGACTCGTCGTTCTGCAGGCCAGAAGCGGCTTGCCACACTGAAGGTGCCCAAGTATTCTCTAGACTCTGACCCTGCACCTCAGTCGCCCCAGTTCCCAACAGTTCTCACCCCTATTCTACATCCTTACCCCATCCTTCTCCATATGGGGCAGCAGCTGGTTCAGCTGCTGGCTCAGCAGCAGGGCGGGGGCCTTACATGCACATTCAGGATCTGAAATCAGCAAATGAGGGACAGGGTTAGAGGAAACCATGGTCAGCCCTGGCCATGTAACACTTGGGATCTTATAGTTTATTCAGCTGATAGAAATAAATGAGACTTAAAAGACCAGCTCCACTTCTGAGTGGGTCAAAAAGTTCCCAACTTTCCCATGGCTTTTAAGCAGTCAGGTTAAGAGATAGGCCTGTAAGCACAGCCTCAAAATTATTTAGAATAAAAAACTGATTGGCCAGAGGCAGACAGGAGGTTGTGGGTGGGGCTACAAGACTAAGAAACTTCTGGGAACATCTCAGAGTAGAGCAGAGCTGCCAGAGAGACACCGCAGAGATGTCACAGACAGATGCAGGGGAAAGAAGTTGAAATGCTGCTGAGAAAAGGTACTGAGCCACATGGCTGAACAAGATAAGAATCATGGGTTGAGTTAAGATGAAGGAGTTATATGCCTGGGCCCTAGGTCAATCAGGGTAAAATTAATGTAAGCGTCTGTGTGTTTCTGTGGGACTGCAAGTCAGCCAGCCAGAGCATCAGGACAAGACCAGAATGTTCAGGCCAGAAACTAATACAACAGCCACATGCTAGCAAGTCCTTGAGCAATGACAAGGAGTGAGGGGCTGTAGCTGTGTGGTCAGTCAGTTTCCAACTGGAAAAAACAAGAGTCTGGACCAGGAAGATTTCCCCTAAGGTGGCCCAAGGATGAACAGTCTGAGTGTTCAGGAATTCCTCTCACAGACATCTGCTGCCAGTTCCCTTCAGCTAAAGAAGAGCACCTGATCAATTCCTGGTTTGTTTTTTCAAGATGTGTTCTCTCTGCAGAGAGATCCACCTGCCTCTGCCTCCCTGGGATCAAAGGCACGCACCACCACAGCCATGCTGCATCTGGTAAACCTTTCATTGGTTAAATGCTTTAGTGATAGACTTGGAGTCACCAATCTGAGTCCCTGTCACACTAAAGAAAGATCTAAAGACTTCCTCTTGGAGGAGGCTGACCAAGAGCCCAGACTTGGATTCTCCACTTGTCCCATGTCCCTCTGAGGCATGTAGTTTCTGGCCTGTCCATGGTCTCTCTGTTGAATGTGTCTGAATCTGTGCCTCTATGACTGCCTGATGTCTGTCTTGTGAATCTGTCTCCTAACAGAGAGCTTTGATCTTTCTTTTATTGAACAGCACAGGAAGCATCATATGGGGAAGGAATGAAGAACACTTTTCAGATGTCTTTAACCAAGTTTCACTGACTCTAGCTGACCCAGATAACAAGACCACAAAGACTATCAAGCAATATCTGGGTTCTGCTTCCAGCACTTACAGCAGAGGGTGTTTCATAAGGTTGCTTTTGACCTGTTTTATCTTCAGCAATGATTATCATAGCACACATACAAACACATGCATTGCCCTCTGAGTCCGGGGCATGGAAGAGTATATAATTTAACATTATAGTTATGCACTAATGTGGGCTGTAAAAGTCAATTAGATAGGAAATCCTAGGCAAATGATGTCAGTCTTTCATATTGTTCTCTTATAGACAGGTTAAACAGTTTGAGTACACAGTAGGCTAGCAGTTTTAAGTCTTAAATGGCCTTGAGGTGTATTTTTAACACTAGTTGTGAGCTCCAGCAAAAGTTCCAGACACTTAGAGTATAAGAGATATTTTCATTATGATTATATTCCCATAAATTCCAAACTTATTTTGTGACAATGCTTCCAAGATGCTGGCAGATATGATCCATGAAAATCATAAATGCCTGTCCAGTGAGCAGAAAGGCTTATTGACTATTGGTTCCTTGAATAATAGGGGTGCATCAGAGAAGGTCAGGTCAGTGGTCAGCATGTGCCAGCCACTTCAAGAGGGATGGTTTCTAACAGTCTGAGAAGAAAGTCATGATCTCAAGAATTGAAACACCAAAAAGCAACTCAAAGGAATAGGAGACTGTTTGCAATGAGATGTCACATGCATAGTCACCAGTGGTCTTTCAGGGACATTAGAAGTGAGGCTAAAGAGCCTGGGAAGCCCCTCAGAGATTAAATTTCAGGTCACCTCTGAGGACAGAGGAAAGGACACTAGATCAAGGGCAGAGAGAAAGGAGGAGGGTGAAGATAGTGTCATCAAAACAGAAGCTAGACACAGCAGAGCGCACCAAGGTCAGCTGGCCCAAAGAGCCTTGACTGAGTGCTTGGAACACAGCAGGAAACAGTGATAAGTGCAACAAGAGTCAATCCATGTCCATCTGGTCTACCAGGAAGAACTGTGAACAAACCATAGGACCTCATAGAACAGGAAGTGAGATACTTATAGTATAGACCCTAACATGACTTAGAGTCATTTTACAGAGTCTCTCCCAGACCCTCAAGAGTAAGGAGTGAACTCAAGGTGGCCGGAATGTCTGAGCCCAGTCCTGACTGATCAAGGCCCCAAAGAGGAACACAATAAGCAATGTACTGCCCAACAAGATTCTTCCTGATATGCTCATAGCCATGTGCCTAGGCCCTGGAACAGTGTCCAGCACATAATAAGTGCTCAATAAATGTGATGGTTGATCTTAGTTGTCACCTTGATTGATTGACAGATACACAGACTAATAAAACATACTCCTGGATATGTCTGTGAGGGTGATCCAGAGAGATTGAGAGAAAATCTGCCATAAATGTGGGCAACACCACCCAATATAAACTGAGTACCTGGGTAAAATAAAAGGTGTGGTGATTTAAATAGGAATGGCATATATATTGGAATGCTTAGTCATCAAAGAGTGATACTACTTGAAAAGGATTAGGAGGTGTGGCCACAGATGTGTTAGAGTAGGTGTGGCCTCGTTGAAGGAAGAGTGTCACTGGGGTAGGCTTTGGGGTTTCAAAGTTCAAGCCAGGCCCAATGTCTCTCTCTCTCTCTCTCTCTCTCTCTCTCTCTCTCTCTCTCTCTCCCTCTCTTCCTGTGGCCTCTATGGGGATCTCGATGTAGGACTCTCAGCTACTACTCCAGCATGTCTACCTGCATGCTGTCATGCCCTCTGCCATGATGAGAATGAACTGACCCACTGAAACTTTAAAGCAAGCACCAGTCAAAGGCTTTCTTTCATAAGAGTTGCCATGGTCATGGTGTCTCTTCACAGCCATAGGGCCCTGACTAAGACAGAAGGGAAATAAGGGAGCCCACCACTGCAGACATCTCCCTTCTCTGCTTCCTGGCCACCACAAGGTGAGAAATGCCTCTCCTCCAAGCCCCCCTGACATGGTACTCTGAGTCATCACAGCCCATAATTAAATAAAGCCACACATGGTCTGAAACTGAGGTAAAAACCAAATCTTCCTCCCTGTGTTTTATCAGATAATTAGTCTTGATGATAGCCAACCAGGATAACAATCACTGAGCAAATAATTATGTTAGTGATGGGAAGGAAAGGCAGGAAGAGCATAGGGACTAGATTTTAAAATAAATCACAAAATAACATAGATTAGTGTGGTGATATATTTTATATTTAATAAAATCAGCCTAGAATATCAGAGGACAGAACCATCTCTCCAGCCTTTCGTTTGTTTGTTTTCTTTTTTAAAAGATTTATTTATTTATTACTATGTATACATAGTACCAGATGTCATTATATATGGTTATGAGCCACCATGTAGTTGCTGGAACTCAAACTCAGGACTTCTGGAAGAGCAGTCAGTGCTCTTAACCTCTGAGTCATCTCTCCAGCCCTGTTTGTTTTCTTTTTTGAGACAGGGTTTTCTGTGTAAAAATCCTGGCTGTCCTGGAACTTGCTTTGTAGATCAGGCTGGCCTGGAACTCACAGAGATCCTCCTGCCTCAGCCTCCCAGTACCTGTGCCACCTCTGTCTGGATTGACTGTGGGTGGATCTGTTCTCTGCTATTCTAGACTGATTTTATTAAATACAAAATAAATCACCATCACCACAGATTAGTCCCACCATCCAGGGTCTGCCTTTACAATAGCTTCCAGAAGGAGCCTAGTACAGAGCTTCTATCAGACCCCAGCTCACTTGGTTGACCTCTTACCTTGTCCCACACCTGTTCATTGGCTCCCAGAGAGTTCCCCACCAAGGGTTTACTGCAGCATTGCATACCAGGAAATCCACACCTCCACAGTGCCCTAGGTCTACGGGAGAGAGTGGTGGGAGGGGTGGAGATGCCCTAAGGAGGACTCAACTTTCCAGAGCAGCCTAGGTGTGCAGATCCCTCAGGTATAGCTTGCTGATATGATGCTACATTAGCCAGAAATGGTCACAAAGACCCTGTGAAAATTAAACTCCTGTAAAGAATAGCATCCTGACTGGACCCAAAGGTCCTGAAGTCGAACATATTCCCCAGGAATTTCCTGGGGCATCTCCTAGTCCTTTATACATCTCTTCAACTATGATGTTCTATCCATTTGCAGAAAGTCTGGGCCCCGTTCCCATTCTGCCTCTCCCAGGGCTGAGCAGTGGAGCGAAGGTTCCAGGCTCGCTTCTCCTTGTCCTTTCTTTTCTTGACCTCTCCCCTCGGCCACTAGCCATTGGCGAGCCTCAGCCTTCCCCACATGGCTGACAGTGACAGTCATACTCAGCCCCGCCCCCTGCAGCCTGGCCACTGCACGGTCCACATTCTGCTGTTTCCGGCTGCTGATGACCACATGGGCTCCATCCTTGGCCAGCCATTGGGTGATGGCAGAGCCAATCCTGGGGACAGAGAGAGTTCAAGTCAGCCTCACCCCGCTCCGACTCCCTCTTGGAAATCCATAAAGATGTGGATAAGCTGCTCTACAACTCTGAGTCTTTGCATGGAGGCCAAAGTCCCTCTGTATAAGAGGTTAAGACCCCAGGAGATCAGAATACTCACCTCCAGTTGGCCCTGTGAGCACAGCCATGCACATAGCCAGGACGCTGCTCTGGGCTTCCCCGCTGCTCTGGGCCTCCCCGCTGCTCTGCATCTTCACAGTGAACCCAGGCTCTGAGTGAGACAGGCACTGGTGGGCCCAGGCGGCTGATTGGAGCATGGTGAACAGGCCTGATCCTGCTGGATCCTGCTGCCCTGGACTAAAGGGTTCATTTCGCTTCTTAGTTGTGGCATTAGTGAGCATAAGATAGCCTCCTACCCCCCCTATCTCACACACACGCGCGCGCGCACGCACACACACACACACACACACACACTCCTCTTAGGTGCCAACAGAGAGTGACAGGAAGCCCAGCTACACAGAGTACATTTCAACTGAGTCTCAGGTTAGGAAATGGGCCTGTGAACATCCCATAATTATAATTATGAATTTGACATATAAGAGCTGGATCTCAGGGGCAAAGTATTTACTTGGCACATACAAGCCCTGAGCTTCTTCCCTATTACTCAAGAAAAAGGAGTGGTTAGGAGGGGAGGGGCTGGGAGAGAAAGATATTAACCCATAGGAATGAAATGAAGTTCCATATAAGACAGTGAATTAGAAACCGTACAGCTTCAACTGAAAGAAGGAAAAGCAGAATAATCTCTATTCCTAAAAGAGATAATAACCAAGCACTGGTTTAATAACTAAACTTAATGAGCCAGGTGAAACCTCCCCACAAAGCAGGCGTGAGGGCCCATGAACACACAGCCATCTGCAACACACGGCCAGGGGCTTGGGGCCAAGGTCAGCAGGGACACCAGCAAAGCATGCTGTCCCCATACTAGCCATGCCACTGCAACAACCAGCTAGAGAGGAAGTGAAATTATGCATTGTTCAACCACAGCAGAGGAACAGAGGACACACAGGCTGTGAAGCCAGAGGCTGAAGCCTCACACACACAAGTCTAAAACAGAAATTCTCTGTGTGAGGACATGAGCTGGAGGGGGTGGCACTGAATGTGGCATGTGACATAGGGAGAAAGAAATGCAGCCTTTGAGCCTGCAGCGCAACCAGAGGCTGACTTGTAACAGGTGCAACCCAAAACACAGATGCTCTGCACGATGGCCTCCAGCTGACTCAGGTGAAATCTTCCGGAAATGGCTTCCTATACACAGAGAGAGGGGTACTAAAGGAAGACTCCCCCAAACCTAAAGCAGAGCCAGGCTGCTGGTGGAATTCGGAGCTGAGAGGTTGCAAAACAGGAATTCTAGCTTATCTCCCACCCTTCAGTTATCCATGACAACAGCTTCTGGATCTGGCAGGGCCAGAAGCTCCTCCTCCTGCCTCTCAGGCACCCTCAATTGCAGAGTCTTCTTGCAGTCTCTACCGTGTTCTCCTGCACCCTCAAACACTGCCTCTGCAACGTGAGACGACCGACCCTCTTAGAACTGCAAAAGGATGATTTGAGTTTGCATTCTCTCATTTCCCTCTGCCTGTTTAATTTTTTTTTTTACTTTATTTATTTATTTATTTATTTGCCTTGGTGTTTGCCTGGAACTGGAACTACAGACAGTTGTTAGCTGCCATATGGGTGCTGGGAATCGAACCCGGGTCCTCTGGAAGAGCAGACAGTGCTCTTAACCGCTGAGCCATCTCTCCAGCCCCCTGCCTGTTTAATTTTTATATTTTGGTACCAAAACACTGAAACTGTCTCTGGGAGAGCAGATGCCCGGTGGGCCCCATATTCACCAACTTCATTTTCTACACCTCTTGGTTCCCATCTTTCCTTTTTCTGAGACTCACTCTGTCCTCTGAACTCAGCCTCAAGGCCAGCACCTGACTTGGAGACCTCACCCCATCTGTGACCACAGTTTCCGACTGCCTCATTCCCATGTACAGGGCCAAGGAGTTTGTCATGGGTGGTAAACTCTCTCTCTTCCTTTAACCGAATCTCTGGCCTTTGAGAGGGATGCCTTTGGTGTTTGCAGAGCTACACCCACACCAGCCATTCTCCATACTGAGAACTGAAGTAGCTAAAGACCCAGCCAGTTTCCCTGGGGCTTCCACTTTGTTTTTGGTCCTGGAGGATTTTCATACTTCTGATAGTTTGTTGCAATGACATTTCTGACCTTTGAAGGAACACTCGGTGAAGGAAACCAGGCCCTGGCTAGTCCAGAACCACACCACACTCAATAGCCCCTCCATTCCCAAATTATTCTTTCGGCTTATCTCCTAAGAGTTTTCAAACAACTGGACCTCAAGTTGAATCTTGATCCAGCCCCAATATGACCTTGATAACCAAAAATGCTGGCCTGAAATTGGTGTCTTGGGCTCTGCTGTCTCACCAGACCTCAACTGCACCCTCGAACAAAACTGCAAATAGTCAAAGGTTCTCTACCTGCAACCCTTTCGTCACCTGCACGCCTGTTCTTCCTGCATTGCGCTGTGTCAAAAACCAAGTCCTGGGCTGGAGAAATGGCTCAGAGGTTAAGAGCACTGACTGTTCTTCCAGAGTCACATGGAACACCCATCTATAATGAGATCTGGTACCCTCTTCTGTATACTGTGTACATAATAAATAAAGAAAATTTAAAAAAAAAAAAAAAAACAAGTCCTATTAACAGGAACCTCTAAAACTTAATTCCTCAGATCCTGACCTCTCCCTGTCTGGGAGGAACTGTGGCAGGAACTTCTTCCCCTACACCCATCTCCTCCTTACCTGACTGTTCATCCTCGGCCACAGCATCTCACCAGCCTCCGTTCGCTGACCTCACCAGTCACTGCTCACCCCATTGCTCTACTATCTCTCATGCTGGCACATATCACCCAGTTCTCTATCACAGACCTAAAAGATGTACCTCATCTCCCAGCTCTCTTTTAGTTTTCCGGTGAGGGATGTTGACACACACAGTTCTCAACAAATCATGTGGCAACAGGCACACCTGGCCATGCCTGACTTACATCTTCATAACCTCCTCCAATCTGACCCTCTGTCAGACAGCCTCCTCCTTCTAAACTCCCTCTCTATTTCCGGAAAACAGACCTCAAAAGGCAAAGCCCAGCTAACCTCTCCCTGTGGTGATATATTTTATATTTAATAAAATAGTCTGGAATATCAGCAGACAGAACCATCTTTCCAGCCTTTTTGTTTTGTTTTTTGGCTTTGTTTTGTTTCCAAGACAGGGTTTTCTGTGTAACAGTCCTGGCTGTCCTGGAACTTTCTTTGTAGACCCGGCTGGCTTTGAATTCACAAAGCTCCTCCTGCCTCTCTCTCCCAAGTGCTGGGACTAAAGGTGTGAGCCGCCACTGCCAACACACACACACACACACACACACACACACACACACACACACACTCACACTTCTTGACTCTGTCACTTCTGTGACAAGAGATACTCTCACTCTCCTTCCCAACCCACACAGCCCCAAGATCCCAGCACACTAGACTCCCTACCCCCCAACTCCCGCCCCCCAGGAAAAGGAGAGGGTGAGCCAGCCCCGCCCTCCCAGGCTGGCCAAGCCCCTCTGCCTGTACTGAACTTCACCTTCCTCCACAGCCTTCCTTCCCCGCCCACCCCCCAGCTTTCTCCAATGTTATCCTCCGTCTTCTAGGGTATTTTTTCTGTTTATTCACTGGTATGCTCACGAGTAATGGGTCTCCTAGACTACATGTACCCTCGGTCTCACACTTCCCACTTTCTGATTCCTATGTCTGGTTGTTTTATATATATATATATATATATATATATATATATATATATATATATATATATGTTTCATATACATATATAACAGTTCTTTGTTTAATGTTTTCTAGGTTATAATGTATTTACACATTTAAAAAGGAGGCTGAAGGAGACATGTAAAGGGAAAAATACTTAAGTTTTTTTAAGACATCTGCCCCCACCTACAGATATATACAAATTGAATATGGGTATAAACTATTGTGCAATTGGTCCCCCAAATTGGGACAGGGGAGATCCAGACATTGGTAAATGCAGATGCCTTCATTGGCATGCCTGATCCTGCTTGATCATGATTATAAATGCAGACTGCCATGTGCCTATGATTTTATTAATTGACAGATATCATAGGGTTAACCCTTCAGAATCAAAGGTTCTGTTGATGCAGGAAAAACTTGTAGAAATAAAACTGATGCTATAAAGGATTTACTAATAAACTTGCTTAGGAAATATTGTTACACAAGTTAAAATTTAGTTAAAGAAGTGCTGTCTCCAGTTTGGAGATAAATATACTGACCAGGCTTGTTAAAAATCGTAGGAACTAACACTCTGTACCATAACATTTCTGCTAATGTCTGTTCACCAAGCCTGACCTCCAGTCAGGCCTATTCTCTCATAAGAAAGCGTGCTTCTAATAGGCAGCTTCCGGGAGCAGCACAGGATGGTCACTGTCATTACTTCCTGGTCTACCATTAAGTCCAGGTTCTGTTACTAAGAAAAGCATCATTCTGAGAGATGAGCAAAATGTTTCTGGGTGACAATTATTTAAAAAGAACAACACTAATGTGCTTAAGAAATAATTCTGGCAGCACCCTTGCCGTGTAAATCTCCCATCTGCCCAAGTATCCAGAAAGTGAAACCGGAAGCGGGCCTAGAAGAGCTTTAAGGATGAGTGTGGGGAGGATGGATAAGCCTAAGTCTATGTAAGTTGGTAACAGTTTCTGTTCAAGGCTGGTTTCCTTTTGTGCATTAGCCAGGACCAATCACACACTCGGATTAAAGACCTTTTTACTGTATTCTTCTCTAAGTGTGCAGAGTGATTTCTCAGTGAGAAGGCACATTAATTCTATAGCACTGTCTCTATAGTAATCTAAGAAAAACTGTGTGTCTCTTGTCAGCCTTCACCAGACCCAACAGATAACATTCATTTCACTGACAACTCTCAGAAGATAATTTAAAAAGAGGCTTTGGGCCTTGCCAGTCATCCCCGGACTCAACACCAGTTCTCTGTCCAGTATAAAGTACTGGATTAGTTTTATAGAAAAACAAACGTCTTTTGAGCATAGATAATGTCAATAAATTGTCATACACTATATAAGCACACTGAAAAGCTGGCTCTGGAGAAGGGATTTGACCAGCCCACCTCACTCAAACACGTTTCTTTCAAGGTCTCCTCACAGGTAAAATTAATTTACTATATTATCCTATGTGTGTAGTTTATATCAAACAATCTTTAAGTGAGATGATATCACACAACATCTCCTAAGCTAAACAACAGCCATCTCCATACAGGTGGGCCTCCCTTCGATCACGGTGGTACTCGTTAAATTTTATTACTCCTTGGCAGAAAGGGGAGATGGACAAGACCATTCAAGCTGATTATGCGTAGTTAGGTCCTAAATTACATAGGACCCCAAGGTCTTTGAGGAAAACTGGGGCTTATAGACTGGGAAAGACTAAGAAAAACACCGCTTTTATCTATGAGGCTAAGCCTTCACATATATTGGGTAAAGGCTTCCAATGTAACTACTTTGGGGTCACCTACACCCTTGTCAGTAATGTTACTCATGGTCTATAATTAAGTCCAATAAATTCATTGGCTCCCCAGGGTGAACTTGGATGAAATCCAACTTTAGTTTGTCATTGAGACCTTATGAGAAGGTGATAGACATCATTTAGTGCCCTTCAGGAAAAAGATGATAAATGTATTTATTAATGCTATTTTGTCTCAGGGTGTTTAGAAAGAAAGTCAGTTCGTTAAATGTTTACATGTTATAAAAATCATTTAGTAAAGAGGGATATATAGATGTAAATATTAAGATGGCTAGATGTTTCCAAAATAAAGAAATTAACAGAGCCTATGGAGGTTATAAAGGTCTCAGTTGAGCAAGGTGCTGAGCTGACTAGTTTATGTCAACTTTATACAAGCCAGAGTGATCTGAGAGGAGGGGACTCAGTTGAAAAAATGTCTGCAGAAGATCAAGCTGGTGACAAGCCTGCAGGACATCTTCTTAGTTAGTGACTGATGTGGGAGGGCCCAGTCCATTGTGGGTGGTGCCACCCCCAGCATAGTGGTCTTGGGCTCTGGCTGAGCAAGCCTTGGGGAGCAAGCCAGTAAGCAACACCCTCCACGGCTTCTGCATCAGCTCCTGCCTCCATGTTTCTGCCCTGTTAAGAGTTCCTGTCCTGGGCTGGAGGGATGGCTCAGTGGTTAAGAGCACCCAGGTTCAATTTCCATCACCCACATGGCAGCTCATAACTGCACGTAACTCCATTTTCAAGGGGATTTGACACCTTCACACAGACACACATACAGGCAGAACACAAATGCATATGAAATAAAAATTATTTTTTTAAAAGAAGAGTTCCTGTCCTGATTCCCTTTGATGATAAACAGAAATGCTGAATTTGTAAGCCAAATATATCCTTTTCTCCCCAAGTTGTTTTTGGTCATGGTGTTTCATCACATCAATAGAAGCCCTGACGAGGACAAGCATGTTTTTTAGAAGGACTTGAAGACAATGTTTATGATATTAAAATTTTTAATGTCAAAATTCAACACTTATAAGAACTGGCTAAACTGTATATACAAAGTTTATTTAGAAGTGTCTGTTTCTTTAAAAAATATAGTACAATAGTTAAAAAGTACCAGGCACATGTAGCTGATCTTCTGGGAGTTAATAACCATACTTTCAGGCTACATTAATGTGGTCTGAGCAATTAAAAGGGAAAATATTTTCCCTCTCACCTCCAAGGTTAGTGAAGTCTCGGGCTACTGTGACACTTTTCTCATAATGTTCTGTAACTGAAGCTGCGTGTGGTGGTACATACTTTAAATCCCAGCAGTAGGAGACAAAGGCAGAGGCAGATGATCTCTGTGAGTTTGAGTCCAGCCTAGTCAACATAGCAAATTTAAGGCCAGCCAAGGTGTACTCCAACCAGTGTCCAGGCTACAGAGAGAGGGTCAAGGGTCAACACAAAGGAATGACAGAGGAATGATCTCTTCAGTGCTTCCACAGGAAACACACCCAAGCAGGTCTTCAACTTCTCCCTATACGAACAACTGGGAAAGCCAAAAGTTCTTCTCAAACCCAAGTGACCTAAGGACCAGATCCTTGACAATAATAACTATTCTAGCCAGTTAGATACCCAGCAGGAAAGTTTAGCAAAGACAAAGATGACTGGTAGCAATCCAAGGGGTTGTACTTCCCACACATTAGACAAGATTTACATGAGATGTTTAGGCTGGGCAGTGGTGGCACAGGTCTTCAATTTCAGCACTGATGAGGCAGAGTTAGATGGATCCCGGTGAGTTACAGGCCAGCCTGGTCTACAAATCAAGTTCCAGGACAGCTAGAATTGTTACACAGAGAAACATTGTCTGAAGAAAAACAAAAACAAACGAAGATGTTATTTAGATAACTCTATCTCACTAATCGTTTTCTCCTTAATTAAAAAACAAAACATTGCCAACATATTAAACTTCAGATTTTGGGTCACTGCACCTACCTACAGCCAGGGAAGGCAGATCCTCTTGTTTTTCCCTAAAAATCAAATAATGACTAAATGTCTCCTCTCTCCCTATCTAGGAGCCATATGGGAGGGGCATTATTAACTTTAGCTGTCTCAACAGCCATTAAAGAACATACCCACAGATCATGGGCTCATGACTTTAGTAGAGACCAACCTTAAAAGAGAAAAAAAGAGGGGGATGTCTAATTGTGGCCCTTGCGAACCCATCAAGAGATTCTAGTGGACTCTCGGTTGGTTTTGCTCGTAAGAACAGATGCCACACAAGAGTTTATTCAAGGACATTACCGAACAGGTACAAGGGAGAGAAGAAAGAGATCAAGAGATCGGCCTCCATGTTCTGTCTCCTTTTAAGAGAGACAGTGGGCACAGATTTACATAGCCACACCTGGGGGCATGCCTGCTCTGCCAGCGCCAAGTTGGGTTTACCACCTGGCCACTATATGCCAGGAATCCTTATCTCAGCTGACGCCATGTTGAATTCGATACGTGGGTGCTACGCTGGGAATCCTCACACTCTGATTTAGAATATAATATTGGAAATAAGCAAAAATAGCCTCAATACTGCCATCTTGTTTCGATATTCCATTTTTAATACTTATTTTTATTTTATGTGAATTGGTGTTTTGCCTGCATGTATAACTGTGTAAGGGTATCAGATCTGGGAATTACAGACAGTTGTTAGCTGCCATGTGGTTGCTGGGAATTGAACTCAGGGCCTCTGGAAGAACAGTCAGTGCTCTTAACCACTGAGCCATCTCTCCAGCCCTAGATTCCATTTTTAAAAGCAGGATCCAATAAAGTTTAAGTTCCTAAGACCTTCCCAGACCTGCCTGGGTAACTGACATTTGGCTGAAAAGTTGAGACATGAACGGTGGGCAAGCTGTTCACATACTTGAATCAACCAACCAGTGAGAACAAGGTAAGTATGCCAAAGAACAATGTTCCTAGGAAAGTCCTAATCTTTGAATCCTGGTTGGTGGAAAATTGTAACCGCAACTTGGACATGGATGTTTGTGGGTTCTGTGCTTAAATTTGCTGAGATGAACATTCCGGACGAAGTCAGTTTCGGAGTCTGTACTGCTGTCCCCATCTGGTCAGTTTCCATTTGTACTGTCCAGTAATAAATCTTGCTTTGTGTGACCTCTCATGTCTGCTTGGGTTTTTTTGGAGCCTTGGACCCACATTTTGGTGCATTTTCCAGGAATCCCAACACACATTCACCAGAGCCCAAAGCCATTTTGGTAGCACCTAGAACTGTTTCAGTCATCTGAACCTCCAGAAGTAAGCCAAGTTTTGTGCTTCTGGTTTCTGATTTCTGGTTGGTGCCAAGGAAAGAGAAACTGGAGGCAGTATTGCTTCTAGGGTTACAGGACTGGAGACATCCTAACTCACCTCTGGTTCCTGTTGGGGGAACATCTGGATCTGGTTTTGTGTCTCCCCTATATGTTTTTGTGTCAGCCCATTTGGTCTGTCTGTTACTGCCAATTTTGTTTTTTGGTTTAGCTTTTCTGTCTGGTTGCATATTTTGAAATCATGGAACAAGGCTTCCTCAGCCTCCCTTATTTTCAGAGGAAGGCTAATACCTTCCCAGGGAGTCTCCACACAGCTTGAACAGCCAGCCTTGGAAGTCAAACGGCCATCTGAAAGCTCTTTTAACCTGTCTGCTTTGTCCGCAGTCAGAAACATCATTTTTGGACAGCTGAGTCACCCTGACCAGGACTCATACATACATCATAGCATGAACCTTCTTAGTGGAGGAACCTCAAAATGGCTTAGACCTTATCTTCCACCTAAATGTAAATCTATTCAATCCTTCTGGGCTCTAAAGCCTGGGGGTCAGGGCAATGGTTCTACATCCATCTGAGCAGGAAACAATGACAACACCTTCTTATCTTTCTCCTCAGTCATTGGTGCTAGAGCCTCCACCTCATCCTGCCCCTCAACCTGCCCCCTCAACCTGCCCAACCTCAATCTTCCCCTTCCTCCATTCTCTCCCAGTCCTGGGCACCAAACATTCCTCTTAGAACCCTTTCCTGTTCCCTCTCCACACTTGTTCCGGTTCTGTTTACAAACTCTTCACAGATTGCTCTTCCATTTTCCCCGCTCCAGCAGGTGCTGCCAGCACAGGGGAGAGAAAATAATCCTTTCTAGGTCTACTCTCTCCACCACTAGTGATCTCTATAATTGGTAAAGCCAAAAGAGTTTTGTCTGTTTGCACTAAGCATATGAATATATGTGGCCACTACATGTTTGTTTCTGACTGGTCTTAAATGTATATAAATTTACTGTGTTCTATGTGTCTTGGTTATTGGGTGTGGTCAAAAAAATTTGTAACACTGTAACAAAAATTTTAACATGGGGCTAATAATCAGAAGGCTACATAGGTAATCTTAAAACAAAGACCTAATCCATCAGTGTCTATAATTCTGGGCAAATGTTCAAATGTGCCAACCTTGCTTTTTAATTTCTTCAGTTCTGTTTCTGACTAGCTATTTTTGTTAACTGAAATATGTCAGCCCAAAACATTGTTTTTTATGTTTTAAAGGCTTACCCTGAGAAAGGCTCAGAACTACACTAGAATCCCAGATAATACCCAGTGTGTTCACTGGCCAACCAAAGTTAGGGCCACAACTACTTCACACCAGAAACTGGAATAGTCCTATCTTATTATGCAATTAAACATTGAACTTCGACAGTCTGGCAAAGTACTTGGAGCAGTTTCTCAACATATAGGTCATGACCTTTTAGAGTCAAAGACCTTTTTACAGAAGTAGCCTAGGACCATCTGCTGTCCTGGAACTCACTCTATATACCAGGTTAGCCTCAAACTCAGAGATCTGTCTGCTAAGATCCAAAATGTTAACAGAAATAAGTTACCTGTTAAATCCTAGTCTTATGAGAGCTTGATTTATTATAAACAATAAAAAGGTACCTGATATATAAAAGTTAATGGTCATTCACCTTACCTAGATGTCTTTAATATGCCCAGAATTGTATTTATTCCAGGGTGGTTTCTAATAAGGATAATGCAAAAGCTCTGCCATATGACCAGCTGAAGTAGGGATACTCATTTAAATACTAAGTTATAGACGTCATCATGTGGCTCCACCATACTGGAATGAACTACCCTAGGAAGAGAAGCCTACACCAAATAACTCACTTTGACCCCTTTCCTTGTCTGCTTTACAAGAAAGACCTCTTGGGTTTCCAGAACAGATGTCTATGTGTGCTTACTAATTGGACAGGGACCTAACCCTTGGCTTTGTGTCCCCTCCGGCTCCCTTATTCCCTCAAACCCCAGTCCCTGTCCCTATGCCACAATAAGAGCCAAGCAAGATGTCCAACTTGTCTCTCTGGGCACCCTTTCAGGACAGAAATGGATGGACTGTGGGGGTTTCTTTGCCATCAGTTAATTTCTCTGCCTCACCATTTCTTAGAAAACCTTAAGGAAATTTCAGATCAGCTCAACACCATTCAGGATCAACTCAATTCTTTGGCCACTATGGTACTCCAAAATCAAAGAGAGCTAGACCTCCACTTTCCGGCCATGGAGGGATCTGCATTGTCTTCCATGAACAATGCTGCTTCTTCACCAACAGACCAAAATTGGTTGAAACAGGGCACAAAGGCTTGGGGAGCAGACGTGGAGAATTCAGCAACAAGCTTCCTCCTTGGGAAGGCTCTTAGTGCTCCCTTTACAGTGCTCATTCCCTCATTACTCACTCCTTCGCTCCTTGTTACCCTCGTACTTGGGGTTTTACCCTGTCTTTTACACTTTTTACAGAAGTTCCTCCTGGATCACATCACCACCATTATCCAGTCCACCACCAAAGACAAAGGAAAGACATTCAAAAATGACGCCCCCACCAGCAAGAAATAGCCAGCACAATGGTGCTTCCTACCCTTTATAAAGAAAAATCCTTCCCAAACCAGGACTCTAAAATAGGCTTGTGGTTCCAGGAAATCTGCTGCTGGTGGGATTCTAGAAAGTATCTGACCCTCACCACACTCTCCTAAACTCGCCTAAGCCCGGAGTTTTTTTGCGGGGGTGGGGGGCGCACACGGGGACACTGCAATCTGTCTTTCCTTCCGCCCTACAATTTTGAAAAGCAGTGGGGAACAACAGTTTCTGGGTCTAGCAAAACCCTTTCGCCTGAACCCTCAGATGCAAAATCTCTTCTGGGTCCCTAGACAGCACGTTCTCCTGCACCGCGCCTCTGGTCAAGAGGCATCCCTCTCCAAACAACAGAAGTCTGCTCTTGCCATTGCGGGCAATTCAAGTTTTTATTGTCTCCTTTCCCTCTGCTCCTTTCGCTCTCACAGCTACCACATGAAGAGCTAGCCGAGAAGGACCAGCTAGGGTGGCACGATCCAGGGCCGGTGACACCAGGAGCGTGGAGATGCCGATCAATGCAGGCAAAATGGAAGCTGACTCCCCAGGACAACAGGGAGCGGGGCATCATTTCCTACGAACAAAGCGAGGCCTGAGCGTTGAACTGCTGACCCCAATCCAGCGACAGAAACTTGTTTAAAAGGCGGTTTATCTAAACTCTACCAGGAAGCCGAATACCCATCAATCAGGTTTTGTGGGTTTTACCTGGATTACAAACTGCCCCCCCCATCAGCAGTGTGAGACATGTAACATAACAGGGATCGAGGCAATCCTTTCCATCAAAGAAGAAACCTGGACTGTCATCAGGGTTCTGTTTTTAAATCTTCACTCTTGGGTAAGAGATGAAGACGATCTTGTTTGGTTCATATATTGTTTAGTTAGGCTTTATGGTCGCTCTGTTTTTCTGTACCTAGACTCTACTGTTCATCTATGCACAATCCATACACGTGTTTTCTGGCTGGACTACCTACCCTCTCTGTCTTTACCACCCCCCTCTTTTGACTTCTGGGAAGGGGAACATCAAGACAGGATTTCTCTTCATAGCCCTACCTGTCCTGGAACTCCCTTTGTAGACCAGGCTAGCCTTGAATTTACAGAGATCCACCTGCCTCTGCCTTCCAATGCTGGGGTTAAAGGTGTACACCACCACACTCAGCTTCTTTTGACTTCTTAACTGTGGCTTTTCATTAACTTTAATTGTAATTCTTAAATTTTGGTTCCTAACAATTGTATCACTATGTTGCTATTGATATTAAGCTACAATGCAAAAAAAAAAAAAAACAAAACAAAAAAAAAAAACAAAAAAACATACTCAAACATCTAACAAACTTAGAGTAACTCCATTTCCTGTAGTTGGAGCTATCAAAGCTTTGAACTCTTCTTACCCAAGTTACTGATCTTTTTTAAGGAAATCATCATTTATGTGGGATTAAGCACGGGGCACCTTTAACAACCCCATTGGGAAAATATGCTTATTCTCTCACCCTCCCTGGCAACCTCCTCTAACTTAGTAACTTATAATGGCTGAATAATTGAAAATATCCTTTAAGGGACAAATAACATAAATATCTTGGGTGTTAAGGGCAACCTTGCCTCTGTCTCTGCCTTCCATTCTTCTCAATAAACATATGTGGTTCATCTCTTCCAGAATCCAACAAATCTGGTTTCAAACACTCTTTCATGAACAGTATCCTTCTGACACATAAACCCAGATACCAGCCTTCAACCCATCAATCAGCACCTAACTATGATGGGACACCTCAGTTCAGCAGGAGCAGACTGATGCTGATCACATTAATGACGGAAGCATGGGCTCCCTGTCTCAGTTTTAATAAAGCCATCCCTCTGTCTCTTTTCTCACAAAGGAAAAGGCTGGGATCATTAGAACACAGCTTTCATGGACAACCTCACAGTTCCAACCACAACTCCCTACAGTCCATGCCTCTCCTCCAGGTGCTGCTACAAAGAGCTGACAGGCAGAATCCTCCCCACCTCTGCAGACCAGAAACCAGATGCAAGCTGACTGCATGCACATACATAAGTCACATAGTAACAAAGACCGCTGCCTCATAATGGTGTGCCTCGTCCCTCCTATAGAAACCTATAAGGTATATACCACACTTTGATTAAACTGAACTTCTTTGCTTTGGATTCCCATTGTACCGTCTGCAGCTCTCTTGGTAAAGCGACCTCCTTCAGGAAATCTGTTCCCTCATCTGTCTCCACACATCTCTCAAACCTCCTCAAAGATGGCACGACTCAGCTAATCCTTTCTGGAAATATCCTCACAAACCTGCCTCCAGATGTGTCTCTTTCCTAGTTGATCTTGTCAAGATGGAATCTAGACCATATTAGCCACCAAAGACGTACAAATTAGTGTGGAGAGATGCATGCAGCCGTGCCTTAAAGATGGCGCTGGCTTCTGCCCTCCACCTTCCACATGGTGAGTGCTCTCAGTGACAAACTATCCCATATATGGCTAGGCTGAGGATCTGGCTTGCTTCCGAGTACCTGGACCTATAGGCAGTACCCACGTGGCATACTGGGGTTGGCTGCCCAGGGGCTATTTAGGCTGTGGGCGGGTTTTTCCCAAGGAGAGAGAAGATGTAGTAAGTCAGTCAGAAGTCAGAAATCAAGGTTCCTGAATAAAACTGCTGAAAGAAGAGCCTGGGTATTGCGTCTTTCTTGCTGGCGAGGCGGTCGTGACAAATTAGGACCACATTGAGAGTTCATCTCACTCCAGTTAGAATGGTTACCATTAAGGAAATAACAGGTGTTGTTGAGGATTCGGGGAGATGGGAAGGGTGGGGTGAGCATTGTACAGTGGGTGGGGGTGTAAATGTGTCCTGCCACGTGTATAGAATTTCCTAAAGAAACTGGAAAGAGAACACATGGAGACAGTGGCTGGACCACATCTGTGTGTTTAGCCTGAGGACTGGGAGGGAGCATGTCACAGAGATGATATGCACATCCTTGGCTGTTCCAGACTGTTTACTGGAACTATACTGGGTCACAAAGAATGAAATGATGGTGTTTGCAAGAAAAAAATATGACTAGATTATTGTTTTTAAGTGAGTTAAACAAATATTATGGTCTCTTCTTTTTGTTTTTTTGCTTTTTTTTTTTTTTTTTTGAGACGGGTTTCTCTATAGTCCTGACTGTCCTGGAACTCACTCTGTAGACCAGGCTGGCCTCAAACTCACTGATCCTGACAGGCTCCCTGGGCTGTTCTGGTCTACTTTCATTTCCTGTATAACCTCCTGCATAATTTTATGTATCTGTGTGATATCTAGGCTCTACAAAGGAAAGACGGCGTAGTAGAGCTGAGTATGGTGCTGCACTCGGGAGGCAGAGGCAGGAGGAGATGCATGAAGGGATGTGGTCAGTTATATGTAATACTTGTAAGAAAAATACTTTTGCAAAGGCCAATACTATGGACAATGAATATACACCAATAAACAGACTGAGATCCAGTGGGGCTGGTGGGACAGACCTGTAACCTCAGCTACTGGGGAGGCTGAGTCAGAAGGACCCACAAGTTCACAGCTAGCATGAGCAATTTAGTGAGGCACTGTCTCAAAATAGAGTCAGAGGTGGGGGTGGGCTTTGAGGGAAGGAACCTGGTACTACAGCTCAGAGGTAAAACATTGAAGAACATTATCAAATATAAAAGAATGGGAAGCCTATGCAGCAGTCAGTAGGTTATTAAGGGCGGTGACTCATGGTTTCAGCTATTTCTTCAGATCATTCTGTTCCGGGTAGCAGGTGAAGTTATGCTTGGCTAATATGCAGTACAAACAGTGCTTTATTTAAATTACTAAATAAGTCAATGGCTCGGTGTCTAATACTTGGTCTTTTCTACCTCGTTCTACGTCAAGAGCAATCAGTGTTCTTAAAGGCTGAGCCATCTCTCTAACTTCATATTTGAGACAAGATCTCACTGTGTAGCTCTGGCTACCCTGGAACTCGGAGGTATCTGATTGCCCCTGCCTCCCAGAGGCTGAGCAGATTTTAAGACCCTTCACTGAATGCCAGACCCATTCTGCCCCTCCCCACGGAGCATCACAAATCAAGTGAGGGATTTGGACAGCAACAGATACAATAGATAACTGTTTGCTTGCTTCTGTCTTAGCAGGGTGTAGTGGGGGGGGGTGACTGGGTAACCAGTTCTAACAAGGAGCTAAGCACAAACTACTTCTCACCTCACCTCAAGCTTAAGGTTCCGAGAAACATTATTGATTATTTTCTATCTAAGGTAGTCAGCTCAACAAGGGTTCATATTCCCTGAACTTCGCTTTGCTTTTTTCAGTGATTAACCAGACACTGAAATTGTGAGACCGAGGCCCACCAATGAGATGAGACACAGGGGCCATCTCTGCCACTACATGCTGGAAACACATGGCCATGACTGCCCCCAAGCTGAGGGCAGTGTTTCCTAGGCAAATGGGAGAGATGGTTAGGAGGCTGAAACTGAAGAATCAAGGCTTTAAAAGTTTGTGATAAACTTTAGGACTCCAGCAGGTCAAAACTAGTTCAAAAACTAAACTTCACACATTCCTTTTCAAAAGCAAATTTACAACCAGGCCTGGCTGCTCCTGTGTACAATTCCAGAAGCTAAGGCAGGCAGATGAGCTGAAACTCAAGACCAGCGTGACCTTGTCTCCATGATTAAAAAAAAAACACAAGGTCTTTCACAGACATCTTTGCTTGCTTGCTTGTTTTTGACACATAGTCTCACTATGTGACCCTTGCTATCCTCCTTGAACTCACAGAGATCGACCTGACTCTGCCTCCAGAAAGCTGGGATTAAAGGTGTGTACCACTACACCCATTGGGGCTTTTATATACATAAAAAGGGTTTTGATAGTTGGCAATCTTTTTTTCATGCTTCTTTATCGTTGAACTTTGTCTTTGACAATTTCATCATGTATGTGGTACATTCTCTTTCCTTCCACTCCCCCCACTCCTAATACCCCTCCCACCCTCCTTACCCCCAGGGCGATATTTTCTCACATTCTTTTTGTTTGTTTGTTTTGTGACCAGGACCCTCCGCAGGGCCACAGGCTTGGAATTGCCGTTTAAAGTCTTTTGGGTTTATTGTTTTCTATACACTCCTGAAGACAATGGTTTTCCCTTCCCCTAGAATCCTCTAGTTACTGATAACTCATCAGGGAGGGACAGGGCCCCAGCAGCCCCTGGGTGAGCCATGATCCACTGTTGGCAAACCCAATCTTGTGCAGGTACAGGGCAGGCAACCACAGCTGCTGTGAGATCATCTCTGCAATGGCGGGGTCATGACCTAAGGACACTGTTTTGTACCTCATCTTATCTCCTTAGCTTTTAAATTCAGTGTACTCTCTCTTCCTCAGTATTACCTGAGCCTCAAAGAGGGTGATGTAAATGGCCTAGTGAGGCTAAGCACTAAGTCATCATGTATGAAGAGAGAAAACTTAGCTCAAGAAACCCCATTTTGCATTCTAGTAGCTATTTTATAAAAAGGTAAAATAAAGTTTAGTTTCTCATTTCTGGCAGGAGGGGTGTTGCTCAGGTCTGGGAGAGGAATAGTCATGCCTGATCAGTCCTGGGAAAAGAACATGTCCTAAAAGAATAGACCTAGCAGGGGGCCTCCCCAGTTCTGAGAGAAGAATATCTGCCCAGCTCTGGGAGATCAGCCAAGACATCAGCCCAGGTCTGGGAAAGGAATAGATTCTCACTTGACTAGTTGTGGGAGTCCATCCAGGTGCAGTCTAAAGATACTCTGGGGCAGAAAGACCTTAAGCACAAGTCAATCAATGGCAAGTCAGCACTGTACCCCCAAGCAACCAACTTTCTTGTAGTTTTTTCCTGTAAAAAAAAAAAAAAAAAAAAAAAAAAAAAAAAACCTTGTAGCTTTAGGCATGAGCTACTTCCTGCTCTGTTGTCACAGAAGCTTGAAGTATGCTCCCTGCCTGGTTTGTATTGTGCTGCCAATAAACTTTGCTGTTTGCATTCCGGACATTTCTGGCTTCAGTGGTCTCTCTATGGGTTGAGGTCTGGACACAACAATGTTTTCTAATCAATTCTAGCCACCATGGGTCTCTGCATTCACCACCATCCACTGCAGAGAGAAGCCTCTCTCTCTGATCAGAGCCTTCTCTATGTGTATAAGCATCAGTCTTTAGACAGTAGTTTGTTGCTGAGCATCAATTTAGATAAAAACACTATGAAGGTCTCCCAAGAATCTACAACCTCCCCAGTCATGGTAATTCCATTTTATTGTGTTTTTTTTTTTTCTTTTTTTAATTAGGTTTACATCTCAATGCCAGGGGATACCTCCTTATGAGTTGTTGGTCAGAAAGACCCCAGAGTCCTTCAAAACACTATAGGTTTTTTTTAAACCAATACTCTTGTTTGCCACCAGGAATCAAATGATGGGACCCTATTGTTGCCTGAGTGTGGTGGCACACACCTTTAAACCCAGAGCTTGGATGGCAGAGAGCAGGCAAATTTCTGTGAGTTTGAGGCCAGTCTGGCCTATAAGTAAATTCCGTGCCAGCTGGCCTCAGCTGCCTCACAGGCAGAGCCTGTCTTTAATTTAAAACGTCCGTATGGCTGAGAACACAACCACATCTTTGTTTCAAGATATAAAGAAATGAAGCTGGAACTGAATGGGAGGCTTCCTTTCTGCTTGGCTGGAAGACTATGTGAGCTGCTGGGGGAGATAAACCTCCAACGCTCTGAGCCAGCAGTGAATTTCATGAACTACAACGCCAACCTGCTGGCAAGATGTACCCAGTGGCAAGAGATTGTTATAGGAGTAACCAGCCGTTCTTGGGCTGGATTTGAAGGCTGCTTCACCAGAAGGAATAGATAGATGCCCAGTACTGTAAATAAATCAAAAACCCAGGGCTTTGTTTGAACAACAGTCTTTGCAATTATAAATGCTCAGTGTTCTAGCAATAGTAGAGAGCATACCTGAGGTGGTTGTCTTCATAATCAGATTGGTGACTACGCTAACTGTCATCCGTGAGCCTTTATCCAGTGACTGGTGGAAGCAGAAGCAGAAAGAGACAAG
The DNA here is from genome assembly GCA_004025045.1 of Sigmodon hispidus. Classification (NCBI taxonomy): domain Eukaryota; kingdom Metazoa; phylum Chordata; class Mammalia; order Rodentia; family Cricetidae; genus Sigmodon; species Sigmodon hispidus. Next base: position 44,116 of record PVIH01003386.1, read on the forward strand.
AGATTGTCTGAGCCAGGGAGCTCAAGGTCATGATGGGGGAACCCACAGAGACAGCTGATGAGCTCATAGGAGCTAATATACTCTGGATTTAGGAAGCCTGCATAGGACCCACCTAGGCTTAGCATAAAGACTGTTATTCAAACAAAGCCCTGGGTTTTTAATTTATTTACAGTACCGGGCGTCTACCTATTCCTTCTATGATCTGACTGTGAGGTTCCTAGCAATGAGGTCATGTCCTGTCCCTGACATGCTTAGCTGGCTTTGGGGAACCTGTTCTCCATACTGAATTACTTGCCCGGCCTTGATGCAGAGGGAGAAGCTTGATCCTGCCACAACTTGCTATACCAAGCTTTGTTCACACCCATGGGAGGCCAGCCCCTTTCTCAATGGAGACGACCCAGGAGGAGTGGATGGAAAGAGGGTAGATGGGAGGCAGGGGACGGGAGGGGGAGCAGGAGGAGAGGGGTGAGGGAAAAGTGTGGTCAATATGTAAAATGAATGAAAAAAATTCATTGATAAAAATAAATAATAAATTCAGGAAACTGTAGTCAGTATATAAAATTAATGAAAAATTAATTAATAAAAAGTAAATAGTCTTCAAAGAATATCTTGAAAGAAACGTAACCCAGAAAGCAGAGTGTAACTGGAGGACAACAGGATCCCAATTCACTCTCCAGGCCTGAATCTTGAAGGGTTAGAATCACAGAAAGGCTCAGCAGGCTCCTGCTGAAGGAAAAGCTAAGGAAAGTCAGGCTAAAGAAGCTTCAGATAAACAGGACTTGGAACAGACACTCTGGTCTGTGAGAGAGGTCATCAGAGGGATAGGGGACATCTGTGTGCTGGAGAGCAGAGTCAGGACCTGTGACTAAGGACCATGTCCATCAGGGAGCCAGGCCAGGTGAAGCAGTGTAGAGACCTGAGGTCTCCCAAGAGGGAAGAAGTATGCACCTGCAGCTCTGTGCAGGTATGGAAACAGGGTAAGGAGCTAGCCTTGGAGTCTCCAGCACAAAGAGTGGGAAAAATATGAGCAAGTTGTCTACAAGATCTTCTTTCAACCAAACTCAATGGTCCCAGATCCACATTAGCCTTTCTGAAGTCCTGTATCGCTCAGAATAAGAGTCCTATGTGCTTGACTTGCTGCCCTGAGATAGGTAGGACCAGCCTCCAGCTGAGATGGGAAGAGTGACAGGAAATAGGATTAAGCCAGGGCCCTTAGAGTCTGGGAACCGAAAGTCAGGTCAACTCCTCAGCCAGGCCAAGAGACTCATAGACACCAGACTGCAGTGTGAATGATTCTTGCCAGTTCCAAACCTGCTCCGGCCACTCCATCACCCAGGGACTCCTGGTTACTAAGCAACCCCTGCCTTACCTACTACATCTGCCCTTGTTCCCTAGCAACCCTTGCATAACCCAATTCCCTTGAGTTTGGAGTTGGTATCTATAAATTATAAGTAGATGGGTGCTGTTCGGGCAGTGGAGAGAATTTTTATATTAAATTTGGGTTTGTACCTAGCGTTTTCATAGAGGTAGCCAAGCGCTCCGCTTTGGCAGGCTCAGCCTTGGCTTCCAGTTTATGTTTCTTTTGCTATTTTATCTCCAGAAATGGTCTTTGTTGGGTACTAGACCTACCTTGTTTCCCCCGCCCCGAGTCTTCCTCCCTTCCTACCTCCTCTGCACTTGCCCTCTCTCCTTCCTACGAGAGACATTTACAGCCTTATATTTCCGTGGGCTGAGGGAATTTCAGGTGTTGGTTGATCTACCTTTCCTAAACACGGGGCTCTAAACATTCTAATACCCCTGTGGAGGAGTCTTCTCTCCAAGGCGCAAACACAAATTAACCCTGTGCAGTGAGGGTAAAGGAAAGATCATGTCTTCAGACCAACAAGAAAAAAAAAGAAAAAGAAAAATTCACACTTTGTATGTTAGAGCACCCCCTGCTGGAATGCTTGAATTATAACACCTTCTGAGAAGCCAGCCCCTCTCAGCGAGTCTGTGAAGGTTCCCTTGCTGGTCTGCTGGATTGAGCTTGCCTTAGGGTGTTACAGAGCAAGCCCATTGAACAGAAAAGTAGCTCTGGCCTGTGTCAAGTAAACAACCTGCAGAGATGGAGCGGTCCTTGTCGATGCCCGTTTCTCTTCCCATGCCATGTGCCTTTGGTCCAAAGAGAGCAGTAAGGGAACCTCACTCTCCGGTCCTGCCTCTCACACCTCATTCCAAGGCAGTCCGGAGTGGCAAACAGCGCAGCCATAGACCTTCCAGTGATCTCTAAGCCTGGCACGGCCTTTCCATGTCAATGAATTCAGATGCCTAGATTTAAGAGTGAAGAAACCAAACGGACACAGCTCTAAACCAGAGTCATCACAGAGGTGGATGTCAGGTCCAAAGTAAAAAGAGATGGCAAAGAAAGAGAAGAAAAGTTTAGGAGAGAGAGCCAAGCCTGGTAGTGCAGACCTGTAATCTTAGCTACTCAGAAGGCTGAGGCAAGTGCTAGGCCAGCCTGAGCAATTTATCAAGACCATATCACAAAATAAAAATAAAAAAGGATCTGGGGGTATAGCTTAGTGGGAGAGCATTTGCCGAACATGTTTGAGGCCCTGGGCTCATCTTCAGTCATGAAGAAAAAAAAAAGGAGAAAGAGAAGGAGGAGGAGGAAAGAAGTGGAGAAGAAACAGTGAAAAGATAAGATACAGGGAGAAAAGGAGGCCCACGAAATACTTAGAAACACCAGCAATCAGCAAAGAGAGCTTACAGATTCTGTTGGGCTCGTCTATCCTAAAGCCGAGGTGACCCTGGCATTTCCTAAGGGCTTATGTGATCAATGCACAGAAACAGAGTGAGCTGCAGACATCTCCAGAGAGGAGATGGTGCACAGGATTAAAAAGGAGTGAACACAGACCATCCCAGGAGTCATTTGCCCCAGTGGACCCATGTGGCCTTAGCCTGGGCCCCTGTCCCTACCTTGAATATAAAGATGCGTTTGGCTTTACTGGCTCTGTGGTGAATCTAAGCATTCCTGACACTCTACGTGGCTGAGCCAACATGGTTCCGTGAGATGCACCTTGTAGGGAGGCACGCCCCTGGGCGTGGCTGTGTAATCCCGTGTACATCCCTTCTCTTAAGCCCCACGAAGCAAGGAGACATTACAGAGATCACTTCCAGCTGATCTAAGGTCTGGCTGTGGGCAATTGGCGATGCCAAGGCTTCCCTAAACTGACCACCCTCATTGCAAAGAGGGAGCCTTGAGTAGTCATAACGGTATCAGGGTAGCCCATCTCCCCGTGGACACTGAAAGTCACATACCCAGTCCTGCAGGCAGGAGCTTTGCGGTCTCACCTCTCTTTCTAGCCTCTCCATTGTAAGGATAAAAAGCAAATCATTTTGGCCTAATTAGACACTGCCACCTAATTATGTCTTCAGAGTTTTCACTATCACTCACTCATTTTTGGTCAAACAAACCTGCCCCATACTCCTGATAAAAAGAGATTTTTAACTTTTAGTCACATTTCGCCTGAATTCAGGCTCCGCCAACTGCTCTAGCTGCCTCTACTCACCTTGCTATCTGCTTAAACCCGTCAGTTCCAGCCTTCCAGTCTCCCAGGTGGACCACCAAATATAAAACATTTCTCTAAAATCCCCCATCTCTGAGTTTTCCATTCCAGCCTGCTCCTAAAATGAAGGCCAACAAACGGCTCCGAGGTATTCTGGCTCAACCCTCCCCACTTCCACAGCCGCTGCTTCTGAAAAATGAAAACAAAACCCAAGAGCCATTCTCAGAGTCAATACAGGTAAAACAGACCATTTCCTACCCCTCTCTAGGACCAAAAGAAAAAAACAAAAAGCCATTTTAACCTTTTTTCTATCTCCAGACCTAGCAGAGTACACTCACTATATTATCACTTCTCAAAGTTATCTTACTAACTCATAATTTTCTTTTCAAGCTCCAGAAAATCCAAGTTTACCGTTCCATGGCTTAGGCTCATCCAGACTGCAAAAAATGACCTGCAGAATCCAATAGACCAACCATCAAAAATACAGTTCCCTGAAAAGACAAACTTTGCCCTTAAGACAGCCTGAAGCAGCCTTGAGATCCATTGTCCCAAATCATTTTCCCCCTGCCCCCCCCATAAACCTGGTTTTCTTTTTATAATAAACAAAACGGTGAGATGTAAGTATTCCTGGTACTCCACGTGGTTGAGCCAAAATGGCTCCCATGGGATGCACCTCGTACAGAAGCACCTCCCTGGATTCATACGGAGGCATGCCCTAAACGTGACTACGTAAACCCGTGCACACCCCTTCTATTAAAAAGAGACACCATGTTTTAGTCTCTCCTTATCTCCTTCTGTCCTGCTTCTGTTTCTGTACCCACCTGGGAATTCTCTTAAATAAACCCTTGTGTGGCCTTGGTAGTGTGTATCTCTTCTTGGGTGGAGCTGTTATTCAGGCCCTATTGATTATAACTGAATAGCTCCAATAACAGTGGAATTTATAGTCCCATAATTCAGGGGAGTGGGGAAAGGCCTCCATTCAATCTGGAGAGAGCAGAAACTGGGGGGAGTGGTCAGGTAAATGCTTTCTTTTATAAGAGTTGCCATGGCAGTGGTGTCTCTTCACAGCAATACAGCAATGACTAGAGCACTGAGCCATATGAGATCTCTGTCTTCTAAAAAATTAGCTGTGAGGGGGTTGAGAATTAGCTCAGTGGAACAGCACAGGGTCCTGAGTTCAGTCCTCGGCGAGAGGTGGGGGAAGAAGGGAGGAGAGAGAGGAAAGGGAAGGGAAGAGAGAGAGAAAGAGAGAGAGAATATCTTTGTCTTTGGGCCGGAGAGATGGCTCAGAGGTTAAAAGCACTGGCTGCTCTTTCCAGAAGTCCCGAGTTTAATTCCCAGAAACCACATGGTGCCTCACAACCACTTATAATGAGATCTGGTGCCCTCTTCTGGAATGCAGGCATTATACTACATACTTAATAAATAAATCTTTAAAAAAAAAATTAGCAGTGGAGCTGGAGATGTGGCACAGAGTGAAGAGCACTCGATGCTGCTGCAAAGAACAGGTTTGATTCCCAGCACCCACATGGTGGCTCCCAACCATCTGTAACTCCAAGTCCAGGGGATCCCATGTCTTCTGGCCTACTCAAGTGCCAGGCACACATGTACACAGACAAATATGCAGAAAAAACACCCAAACACACAAAATTTAAAAATAACTTTTTAATTAACAGTGTTTAAATGATTAATACCGGCAATATACTGGCAATAGTACAGATTCTCCTTGTACTATTATTCAATAAGTTGTTATGTTGAAATCCTGAAGTTTTCCTGGCACATCCCTGGAAACAAAAATAAATTTTAAATCAGGCATTAACATATGCCTGTATTCCCAGCCCCTTAGGAGGCTGAGTTAGGATGAACCTAGATTCAGCATCTGCCTAATGGGCACAGTGAGTTCAAAGCCAGCTTGGGAAGACTAGGCAAACTTGGTGCTCCGGTGAAATGTAAAGGAGGGTGTGCAGCCCAGCACTTGCCTAATGTGTGCAAGGAGCTCCATTCAATCCTAGCACTGAAAAAACAAAACAACTTTCTTGTGCAATTTGTTGTGGTTTGCTTTTTTGTTTTTCAAATTCTCTTCTTTCATTGCTTAAGAATTCCATAGATGCATAGAATGTGTTTGAATTAAATCTACCCCCATCCATCCCCTCCTCCCCTCAGCCCCTTTCCTGTTGCTCCCATTACTTTTTCTTCCCAGAGTCATGTGTTTTTGTTTTTGTTTTTTTAGCTGACTGAGTCCTATACAGTCCTGGATATACCAGCAACCTCTCAGGAGCCACATCCCTGAAGAAAGCTGACTTTCTCTCCCCAGAAGCCGTCAGTTACCAATAGCTCCCCAGCTAAGGGTGGGATGTCATGAGCACCTCCCTACATTCTGCATGTGTTGGGATTTGGGCTGCTAGATCTTGAGGAAACAGGTCTTGTGCACGAAGCCTCAGTTGCTATGTTTAGTGTGTGTGAACACAATGTCTTGTCAGCAAATACTGTTTCTCCATGAATATACACTCCCTCTGGCTCTTAGAAGATCTTTCCACTCACTGTTCTGGAATGATCCCTGAGCCTTGGGGGATGTGACACAGACTTCCCAGGTATGTCATAGTCTCTTATTCTCTGCAGAATAAACTCTTAGACACTTTGTAATTTTTATCTAGGATTATTTTAAAGCTTAATACTTTATTCTAACCTGTAAATCCATTTTATTATCATTATTAATGCTTATATTTAAGGACCTAAAATGGCTTTTAAAAGATGTTCAGCTTTTGCTTCTCAACACACAGCTACCTCACCTACATCTGAACATACTGGGGAAAGATGAAACTGATATTCTAGAGAGTTCTCTGACAGAATGGAGGGATACCCTAGAAAAAAATTACAAAACTAAATAAGCAAAAATATAAACTCTGCTTGCCTCAATCATGTAGCTATTAGCAGTGGATGCTATTATACCTACTCAGCAGAGAATATTGAATAGGTACGGGCAAGCCACAGCATCATTTTGAGACATTGAGATTTTAGAGAAAATTGGCTATATTAAACATAGATATGATACACTCTTGGAAAGCTAAAAATTGTCACATTTTCAAATGAAAGCTGAAATAGTTCCTGGAACATCTTCCAGTAAGGTATAGCACTGCCTCAGCTGGTGAAGCCCACAACAAGTCACGGATGACAAAGCTTGAGCCCCCTCATCCCTGACTGCGCTGAAGGCAGTGAACAAAATCTGGAGCGATGTGATGCCATGTATCATTATACACTTACTTATCAAATTAAAACTGCAGCTGAAAGCATGAAACCTACATTGCTTCCTGCTCTTCTGCTTCAGGCACAGAGACTGTGTTTTCTAATAGTCTCAAAATCAACATGGACCACTCAGAAAGACAACTCTCATCTGGACACTTTGTAAATTTCTTTTAGGTTTTTTTCATATGTAAGTATTGTATTTATACTTCTCCACTCCTCTGTCACACACACACACACACACACACACACACACATATATATATATATATATATATATATATGAGAGAGAGAGTTCATTTAGTGCTGCTCATGTACATGTGTTTAGGACTGAGCTCTTGGGAATGGATAACCTATCAGAGTGCTCATTCCTGGAGAAGAATGATTTTTTCCCCTCTTAGCAGTCACTGATTGCTTATAGCACTTCACTAGGGGTGGGACCCTGTGAGACTTGTCTCTTTCACATTATGATGACACCTTGCAATTATACAGGTCTTGTTTAGGTGAGTGTGCAAGAAATAAATACAAGTGGTAGTGAATTTGTGTGAGCAGGCATTTCTCTCCTCTCTCTCTCTCTCTCTCTCTCTCTCTCTCTCTCTCTCTCTCTCTCTCTCTCTCATCAATGTTTTCGGTTTAGATTCTTGAACAGTAGTTTTGATATTTCCACTGTTGACACAAAGCACTAGTGAGTAAAGTCAGTACTTAGAATACAAGGCAGAGATAGCAAACGGTCCCCACAGTTACTCTGTTCTTTGCTGTCTGTGTCTGCGGCCAAGAGAAAGCCTTTTGGGGTATGCCTTTATCTCTGACTCTTGAAGATACATCTTTTTACCATTCTTTGTGAAGAAACAGGAATTGCATATGAAACAGTCTTCCATGTACTGAAGAGGAATTGTTATCTTCAAGAAATTATTTGTAATTATTTGTGATATGGGCTGAACCACCATGTTTGTTCATGTAAGACTAGTTTCATTGGAAATAATGACATACTATTATTATTTGGATTTGGTATTTGGCAGATATTTTCTCAGAAATGCAGAGTGTCACTTCAAGTAAAATAGTTGCAACAGTACCTGTCAATGTAATATCTAAACTTTGCAGAAAAAAAAAATGAGTTGTAAAAATTGTGACAGTTTCCTGACACTGAGTTTGCTAATGAGATCAATGAGAAAAAAAGTGTTATATTTTGAACATTGAACTGTATCAACATGTAGACCTGTATACCTCAGGGAAACAAAATTTTCCAGATGACCAATGTGTAAATTGTATAGAATTATGCATGTATGAAATGTGAATTTACTCAAAATGTATGGCATACCAATAGCATTTTAAGATAATGGAAACCAAACATACTCATTAACATTGTTTCAGATTCCACATTGCAGCTCAGCTTTTTGAAACTACCAAAAGTCAAGTTTTGACATGGTATCAAACAATATTCATTTGTCACCTCAGTTGTTTGCCCATCTACATGGTAAGATCATGTTGTTGAAGGCATCACAACCTCTAGAAATGAGACATGGGAAAAACAAGGAAGAAGTAAATTGAACTCTTTCCCTGAGGGCTTAGCCCTCATAGGGCTGGACAGTTTTACTTAGCTACGGGCTTTATTTGCAACAATACTGATCTGCCGGGCAAAATGTGCCCACTGGTGCATTAGCGGCAAGTGTGTCATGGGGGTAACAACCAACAACTTCCTGCTTTAGATTGTAGCCCACCATACAGGAGACAGATCGGATCTGATATTGGAATCCTCATCAAATGCCCATGATTGAAGAGGTCACCAGCTCTGGTAGGGAAGTCACAGCTGTTGTTTTGCTAAACAGATATGATTCACCCATCAAATTGCCTTCTAAATAATTTTGATAGTGAAGCTTCTTTTTTGAGGTGGGCGGCAGTAACTGCAGAGACTCATAACTGGTCAAACTGCTGAGAATAATTGATTATTGAATTCTTAGCCATAAATGGGTCATCTCTATCACCCCCTCCAAGGCTCAGGAAACATCACTGGACAGAGGGTGGAGAGAATGAAAAGGCCCGAGTGTGGGATAATGCTCTTATATACTGTAAAGATTTGTTACTTGTTTTGGTTTAATAAAACACTGACTGGCCAGAAGCTAGGCAGAAAGTAGAGATGAAACAGCCAGTCACAGAGAATTCTGGGAAGAGAAAAGGCAAAGCAGTAGACACCAGCCAAATGCAGAGGAAGCAAGATGAGAATTCTGCAATGAGAAAAGGTATCAAGCCACATGACTAAACATAGACAAGAATCATGGGTTAATTCAAGCATAAGAGCTAGTCAATAATATGCCTGAACTATTGGCCCAGCATTTACTATAATATTAAGCCTCTGAGTCAATTGTTTTATAAGAGGCTGTGGAACTGGGGCAGGACCAAGAAACTTCTGGCTACACACTGGAGGATAAGATGGTTTGTTATAGAGCTCATAGTCAGCACCTTGTCATAGAATAGGAGGGAATCCATGAGGACTTTGCTCTCTCTGAGGATTTATAGACAGTGTAGCAGTAGCTAATGGGAGGGACTCACAGGTACAAGATTGCTGGGGAAAAAGAGCTATTTTCTTCAGTGGTATAGCTACTGGTAAAGTTCTCCTGTAAGTAGAAGCCATGTTCTCACATCAACCCAAATAAAATGCATTAGTTCATCATAACAAGAGAAAGAAAAAAGAAAAGACATGAAGGTAGAAAGGGGTTAAGAATAAAGAAGAAGAGAATCAGAAGAAGGGAAGAATGAGCAATGATCATAATACATTATATTTTATATACATGTATGAAATGTCATAATGAAACCCATTGCTATGTATAATATATACTATTAAACATTTTTAAATGTATATCTGAAAAAGTTAACACTCCTCTTCTAAGGACCTGGATTCATTCTGGGGGCAGGGCCAGGTCTGTGAGTGAACCTCTGCAGCAGCCAATGGATTCAAAGGTTGGATTCATGCCAGAAAACTCCAATGGCTGCTGCACCTTACCCCTTTGCCCAATCCTGGACACATCAAGGTGTGTCGCATCTTGATCATGTAGGTTTTTCTTTAAAAACTCCTGCCCGTTGGGGCAACAGTCTCTTACCCGCTTCTGCTGTGCAGAGCTAGGTGATTAACCCGGGTTTTCATTGTCTGTAGGTAGCAATAAAATCCCCACTCATAACAACGTGTCCAGCTTCCCTGGTGGAAATTCTTACACGTGGGCATAACACTCTCTTCTCCTTGTTTGAAGTCTTATACTCTTTATATATTGTTCTCCCATTGAAATAATATCTTACGGGGCTAGAATGATGGCTGCTTTTGCAGACATGAGTTCAATTCCCAGTACTGATATCACAGATCCAATCATCCATAACTTCAGTTCCAGGTGAACCAATTCCCTCTTCTGTCCTTCATGGGCACCAGGTACATACAAGATGCACATATATACAAGCAAGTTAAACATTCATATACATAATATAAAATAAAATTTAAAAATTAGCACATTATAACAGAATAAAGTCAGACGTAGGTATGATAGTCTAGATGTCTTCTATTATGTATCTGTAAAAATGATTGCAGTCAGATGGCTCCAGCTTGTAATCCCAACAGGTCTAGAGGCTGAGGCAGGAGCATCACAAACCCAAAGACCACCTAGGCTACAGAGAGAGTTCAAGACCAGCCTAAGCAACTTAAATAGATCCTGAGACCCTGATTTAAAGTCAAAAGTGAAGAGAAGGCTGTGGCCTTAGTTCATGGGCACAATGTTAACCTAGCATTCAGAACTGCTGGGCTGGATCCAACATAGCAATGAATGTACTCTTATAATCTTTTTTTTTTCATTTAGAATACACAATGATTTATAATTTAAAATCTTATTTATGTAAGCATACAATAGGTGTATTGTTTTTATTGAACAGCCTTTTAAATTACTCAGCTCTTAAGTTCTATTACAGTAAATGTTGATAGATAAAACCCAAATGAACAAAAGCTCCCTGGAGCGGCCAGTAATTTTTTAAGAATATTTGGGGGCTGGAGAGAAGACTCAGAGGTTAGGAGTACTTGCTTTTCTTCCAGAATGCCTACGTTTGGTTTCTAGCACTCACATGAGGTGGTTCACAACCATTTAGAACTCCAGCTCCTGGGGATTTGATGCCTCTGACCTCCATAGGCATCTATACTCATGTGCACCTACATACATTCAGACACACATAACCCTGTACATAATTAAAAATAATAAAAATAAATTTTAAAAAATAGTATATATAGTATATACAGGTTCTCAGGCAAAAATGGTTAAAAATCCTGTCCTGGTTTATTTGACACTCTCTCTCTCTCTCTCTCTCTCTCTCTCTCTCTCTCTCTCTCTCTCTCTCTCTCTCTCTCTCCCCTTTTGAGAGCTGTGGCTGTCCTGGAATTTGTTCTGTAGACCAGGCTGGCCTTGAACTCACAGAGCTTTATCTACCTCTGCCTCTCCAGAGCTGAAGTTTTAGGTGTACACCACTACTGCCTGGCAACTATCTCTCTATTAATGAGCTTTTAGATGGTTTCTTTTTTTTTTTTAAGAATTGAGAAGGGTTCCTGCAAGTGTCCAGGTTAGGAAGGAAACCATGCAAAGAGATAAAAATAAAAACCCAGCGCAGATTGACTTTGTCAACCTGGGTCAGGCTTTGGGGAGTCTAATAACAGGCAGTTTATTTTCAATGTATTTTAGCCAAGTACAACTTGGGGGAAAAGTTTTCTGGTGTGATGCAATCCCCATTGCACAATGAAGCATAATTACATTGAAACTCAACTCAGGGTACATGTCATTTCCGGGTTCTAGAGATAGGCTACCTGTACCAGCTTAAGGGCCTAAAGGTCTGGCCTGGTCTCTGTCACACAGAGAGTGTAGAGGTAATTAGCCACCTCTGGTCCTGACTGTGGGAGTTTGGGGACCCTCTGGCTATAAGGGTCATTTAGATTACTAGCCACTTCCAGTCCTGTTTATAACACAGATCACAGACAATTAATCATTTCCAATTCTCAGCTTTCTGGATGGAAAAATAGATTTTTCATTTTTCCCATTGGAAAGACAATCCTGTGTGCATAACCTAATGCTATGCTCCTAACAAAGACTTGTTTTATGTATGTGTACACATGCATATCTCTCTGTGTGTAGACCATGCATGAAGATACCTGAAGAGAACAGAAGCAGCTGGTCTCCTGAAAATGAAATTATAGGTGGTGAGATGCCTGACATGGGAGCTAAGAACCAGGTTCTTTAGAAGAGCAGAGAAGTATTCTTATCCACTGAGCATCTCTTTAGTGCCCAGATTTCTCTTTAATATTAAGATAGGTAGATAGATAGATAGATAGATAGATAGATAGATAGATAGATAGGTGGATGGATGGTGGATGGATGGATGAATGGATGGGTGGATGGGTGGATGAATGGATGGGTGGATGATGGATGGATGGGTGGATGGATGGATGGAGGGGGTGGATGGGTGGATGATGGATGGATGGATGGGTGGATGGGTGTGTGGATGGATGGATGGATAGATGGGTGGGTGGATGGGTGAATGGATGGGTGGATGATGGATGGATGGGTGGATGGATGGATGGAGGGGGGTGGATGGAAGAGGCTGAAGACATGGCTCAATGGGTAAAGTGTTTGCCACACAAGCATGAGTTCAGAGTTCAGATCCCAGCACCTATGTAAATGTGGGGCTTGTGTGGCAGCCCACCTGTATGGGATCCCTGAAGCAAGTTGGCTAGCTGAACTAACTACATTGGCAAGCTCTGAGTTTAAAGGAGAGAACTCAATATTATATAAGGTGGAGAGGTACTGCAGAAGATGCTCGATATCAACACACGTGTACCACACACATACATATGCAGGGGAAATGCTGTGATATATTTGTACATGTATCTTTGCCCAAAATGTAAGAAAAAAATTTCTCAGTGCTAGAGACCAAACCCAGGGCCTCGGATATGCTAGACAAATACTCTACCTCTGAGCCTTAACCTAGCCTCTAAAACGGCCTCTTTATATTAAGGGAAAACTTCCTAAGTCAAGACTAATAGATAGGTATCATACGGCTTTGATTTCTAAGGAAGAGTGCGAGGAACAGCTGACTTGGGTTTGGGGTGCATCAGGAAGCAGCTGAGTTGGTCTCAATGCCTTGTCGGAGAAGCTGGGCCAGACCTACTGTGACAAGGCCCACAGATGCAGACATAGCACTGTTGTCACAGAATGAGAACACTTGGACTGTCAGGACACATGTGTGCTCTTCTGTTAAATAGAGGTGGCAGTACTACCCGGTGAGGTTTTGTGATGCACATTGTGGCATGCCTGGAGCAGGCCAGACATCCCATAGGCATGCCATTTCCTCCTTCTTTTCTCTAGCCTGGCACAGATCACCCCAACACTTCTGTCATCTTCTAGAGCCTGGAGAGACCTAGTCCTAGATGCTCTTGTGTGGCCCATCCTGGACATCATACCCTTTAGGCCACAGAGGTGATGCTGGGATAAGATGACATATTCTGTTCCCCACAAAAGATCAAAGAAGGTGGTCAGGTGGTAGTGGCATATGCCTTTAACCCCCGCACTCAGAAGCAGAGGCAGGCAGATCTCTGTGAGTTCCAGGCTCAGCCTGGTCTACAGAATGAGGTGCTCAGCCTGGTCTACAGAGTGAGGTCCTGAACAGCCAGAGAAACATGATCTTCTTACTGACTTCTCCTGACTACCTGGGACTTTCTGAGTCCACTCCCTCAACACCTGTACACCTTCAGCTCCAGATGTGCATGACTGCATGGATTCCTCTAAGCAGTGAAGGACGGATGGCTAGGCCCCAGAGAGTCCTTGTCTCACAGCAATAATGCCTGTTGCTGCTGCCCCTGGGAAAATTACTGAGATCAGACTCCCACACAGCCACCACTTCCCATCATCCACCAGGGGAAATACTCCCAACTTGGCCCTCTAGGTGTCTCAGCCGGTGCCTCTCCACCCTCCCCAGGCCTCACCAGGCGAGCACAGCCCAGGCTTTAGAAAATGGCAAGTTAATTAAAGTGAAGATTGAAAACACAGCTTCCAAGGCCACAACCAAAGACCTGGGGAGCCTGGCAGATCCCCTGCCTTCCTGAGGATATAGGTCCCTGTTGACCCTTCTTAGTGACTCAGTAGCTGTTTACCTCGTAATAAATGATTTTTCTAAGAACCAGCAGGTGTTCATTTCACATTTTGGTACACAGAACTCTCCTCCAATGCCCCTTCTCCTCCCGCCCTCCCACCTCCTCCTGCTCCCTCTGGTGTTCCCAGCCCTGGGAAGAGCGACTGAGTCAGTCTCCCCAAACCTCCCACGACACACAGAAATCAACACAAAACAACGCAGACTGCAAACATGAAACATTTAAAAGAACGCTTAGCAGGATTGGTCACCAGAGAGTCCTTGTCTCACATCAACAATGCCAGTTCCTGCTCCTGGGGAAATGACGTGGTGTGCAGACTCCCGTGAAGCCCATTTCCTACCACCTGCCTTCTAACTGTATAGACTTTTGTTGAGTGGTGCTGTCTTTTGGGTCTGGCTAATTTTAGTGTGTAGTTTTCTTTTTATTTGCTGTTTTTGTAATAAGGTTTTAATTTTTGATTAAAATAAAAATTTAAAAAGCAAGCATGGGAGAACGGTAAAGTACATGGACAGGTGTTTAAATATTGATTACCTCCATTGGACGTGCCGTCTAATGATTCTTATGTGTTGCTGAATCCTAATTGCCAATACTTTAAGGACTTTCTGTTTGCATTCATGAGAAATCTTGGACAGTAATTGTTAGGGTTTTGAGCATATTTTGGCATGGTTTGCATATACCCAGCTATCTGGCGGCAGGTTTCTATAGATGCAGGACTCGGGAAACGCAGATAGTAGGAGACTCTTAACGGCCTTATTGTATATGATTGTGATTGACAGAGGGATTATATGGTTATAGTGACAGAGAAGAGGAAGAAAGAAGAAAGGAAGAGGAAGAAGAGTAAAGAGAGCTACAAAGAGAGAGACAGATGCATGTGAAGACCTTCCTTTAAAATGGGGCTGATGTTAGAGCCTAGGGGAGGGCGTGGCTTGGCATCAGAGTTCAGAGGGCGTGGCTCTTAGAGACTAACAGTGATCTTATTTTGTCCTAGATTATTTTTTTTTTTTATTCTTTGTTTGGGTTTAATATCAAAGAACGACTAATCTCATAAAACAAATTGGGAATAAGTTGGGACATGTTCCCTCTTCCTCTTTTTCCAGTGTAAAAGGAAGTAAATCTACCCAGGGTCCCAGAGGGGGTAGGTCTCCCCCCCCCCCCCCCCCCCCCCCGCTTCCCTTCTTGTCTCCAATAGCCACTTTCCTGCATAAAACCCAGTGCAATTCTACCCAATGGTCTGTGCATTGCCTATAACATTACTCTAGCTTTCTGTGCACTAGAAATTATCTTAAGCACTTTGTAAACGTCAATTCTTGTGGCCTTCATAAACTCATGAAGGGTAGGTGCTCTGAGGGCTGGAGAGATGCTCCAAGTGGGTAAAAGCAAAAGCCACCCTGATAATATGAGTTCAACTCCCAGAACTCGGAGAAGAGATTTCTCTTCTAACTCCAAAAATTGTCCTCTGACCTCTGCAAACAACAGAGAGAGAGAGAGAGAGAGAGAGAGAGAGAGAGAGAGAGAGAGAGAGAGAGGAATAATGAATACTAACAAGTAAATGCAAAGTATTTTTAAAGATAAGTACTGTGATTATTTTTGTTTTACAAATTAGGAAAGCAAGGCCCAAAGGAATAAAAGAGCTGGCATATGGACCACACAGCTAGTGAATGGAAAAGCTGAGCTTGAGCCCTGGCTTCTGATATCTTACCCACAATGTGGTTATGTTCACAAACATATTATTTTTCACATTAGATGAGAAAACTGAATGTTGGCAAGTTTTTGTTTGTTTGTTTTTTAAGATTTATTTATGGTGTTCTGCCTGTACATGTTCCTGCCGTCCAGAAGAGGGCCCCAGATTCCATTACAGATGGCTGTGAGCCACGATGTGGATGCTGGGAATTGAACTCAGGACCTCTGGAACAGCAGTCAGTGCTCTTAACCACTAAGCCATCTCTCCAGCCCAAGAGGGTTTCTAAAATGAACATAAGCAGTAGAATTTTCCAATTCCCACACACTCCCATGTGTGTCCCCAGCTCAGGAAACAAACCCTTGAGAGCTGTCGAGCTGCCCATCAGTTTGCACTTCACTTTACCTGTGCATCTGACCCACTCATAGGCCACTGATTCTTACCTCCAAAGCACATACTGAGTTTTCTGCCTCTAGGACTATATGATAGAGGACTTATTTGGCATAAGCCCTGATTTAGTTCCTTGAACCACATTAAACTGGGTGTGGCAATTGATAAATCCCTTTACTCTGGCACTCAGGAGGTAGAGGCAGAAGAATCAGAAGTTCAAATCGAGTTCACAACCAGCCTGGGCTGCAAGAGACTGTCTCAAAAAATATAGTGAACAAAAACTGCTGGGAAATCTCTGTCTCCCCATCTCTATTGTCACTGTCCATCATTGCAGCAACATTCTAATGGCCTCTTCATTCCACCTTCAGGTCATTGTCCCTTCCTCTGCAGCCAGTGTCTGTTTAAACATAAATCTCTACCCTCTCATGGCTTGCACTAAAATCAAATGTAAATGTTATGTACAAGTCTGGCAAGGTCTGGCTCCTTGAGACCCTCAGGCCTCTCCATTCACCCATGGGCTTCACCCCACCACCCGACTGCCCAGATCTTTAAAACTCAGCACAAATGGTACTTTCTGTGCAGACCCTTTCTAGATCTCACAACTAAGTTACCAGGTCCCCAGAGAGCAAACTCCAGCTCCATGATGCCCTTGGCTAACCCAGGACAATAAAGATTTTCTGTTTTGCTTTTAACATCTTCATATGTACTCTCTAGAGCCATGAGTGTCCTTGGACCAGAGAGTGGGCCCCAAGGAATGTACTATGTGAAACTTGAACTTAACTCTCACTTATCTGAGAGCATTGGGTCAGAGTCTGATCAACGTGGCCTAAAGTGAGGTTTTCTCTTTAAACCAGCCACACAGCATTTCACAAATGTTTATGTGTATAATCTGTCATCCAGACGCTGTTGCAAATGCCAGAAGCATGACAGCAAACATTTCAAGAAAGAGCACTCTCTGCATGCCTGTAAAGCAGGCTGACTAACAGCTCAGACTCTAAGATGGGCATGCAGCTCAGTGTTTGACTGACTAAGCTACTCTGCTCTTTAAAGATTAAAAACAATCGATGTGTACAAGTCCTTTTGTGCTTACACACATGATCCTGGAGCTGAGACTGCTACATCTTCCAGGCGACAGGAAGTCAGCTGACTCACACTGAAGGAAGCTAGAGCATAGGAAACCTCCAAGCCCACCCCCACCATGACATACTTCCTCCAACAAGGCCACACCTCCTAATATTGCCACTCCCTTTGGGGACCATTTTCTCTCAAACCACCACTGACTGGGTTATGAGAAGCTGAGACAAAACTTCATGTACGAGCGATTGTTCTCATGTACAAGTGTTAGGGTTACTATTGCTGTGATGAAACACCATGATCAAAGCAACTTGGGGAGGAACTGGTTTACTTGGCTTCCACTTTCACACCATAGTCCATCACTGAAGGAAGCAGAACAGGAACTCACACAGGGCAGGAACCTGGAGGCAGGGGCTGATGCAGAGGCTGCTGTGGAGGCTGTGAAAGGGAGCTGTTTACTGGCTTGGTGCCCATGACGAGCTCAGTCTATTTTTTTTTACAGTACCCAGGACCACAAGGTCATGGACGGCTCCACAATGAGCTGTGCCTTCTCCCATCAATCACTAGTTGAGAAAATGCCCTACAGGCTTGCCTGCAGCCCAGTTGTACAGAGGCTTTTTCTCAGTTAGGGTCCCCTCCTTTCAGATAGCTCTAGCTTGTGTCAAATTAACATAAAACTAGTTGGCACAGTGATTAATCAGGCAGATGCTCCCAGGAGAAATCAATAAAGAAACATGAAGAGTATTCCCAAATCTTCCCCTGGCCAGTACCAGAGGTAAGTACAAGAGGGAGCACAAACAACACTCACAGAACCTTCAAGAACAAGTAGATAGGTAAAAACTGGAAAAGTGCAGAAAAGAAATGGATAATGGCTGGAAAGCCAAATTATAGTCAGTGGGACTATGTGGGTATCTTTAAATGCCCAGCTAATGCGTGAGCAATAGGAGCCAGAGGAACCCTGAGCATGGTAGTTTAGAGGATGAATCGGGCAGCCTCACGTGGAAAGAAGTGGAATAAAACATGTATGTGCTAACAACCACGATCAGAGTGTAGCTACAATGTAGACAGGATCCTTTGATATGGGAAGAGGAACACAAACTGGAACAGGTGCAGATCCAGGGCTGGTCTCCAGCCTGTGTCATGGAGAGAATGGTGGTTACACTAGTTAATCTGATTGTTTGCTTGTTTGAGTTTGGTTTCTTTGAGACAGGGTTTCTCTATGTAACAGTCTTGGCTATCCTAGAACTTGCTTTGTAGACCAGGCTGGCCTCTGCCTCCCAAATGCTGGGATTAAAGGCATACGCCAACACTGCCCAGCATAATGATTAATCTTGATTGTGAACATGACTGGGTCTGCAGGAAATGTGTCTGAGAGCGTCTGCGAGGATACTTTTAAGAAGCATTAACTAAGGGGAAACCACCCCTCAGAGCAGGCAGTATCTTCTAGCATCTCAGATGTAAAGAGATCCAATTGCTACCTGCCTTGCTTTCTTTGGGGAATGTGTCAGTTATCTGGATGTTGGTAACATCTTCACTGACATCAGAACTCCTCCAGCCTTCCTTGAGGATATTCAGGAATCCCTCAGTCTTTCAGTGACATATTGAAACTGCTGAGACATCCAGCCTCATAGACAGGTTCTCATTTTCCCCAGGATATAGATGAACACCGTTAGATCACTCTGCTACATCCATGCATATCTAACCTATTGACATTATTACACAAAACTGTCACATACAAAATTCACATTCAAAACTGCACAATTGATTTTTTTTTAATCACAGGAAAAGAGACAAGTATGGTGGCACACATCTTTGATCCCAGCTCTAGGGAGCAGAGGTGAACAGATCTGAGTTTGAGGCCAGGTGGTCTACAAAGCAAGTTCCAGAACAACAAATATTACACAAAGGAACCCTGTCTTGAGAGAGGAGCAATAATGAAGATGAGGAGGAGAAGAAGAAGAGTGGACATGAGTGGGATTATGCTGGTAATGTTGTAAATATTTGTCCCACCTATGGGTTTAATAAAAAGCTGATTGGCCAAAGGTAGACAGGAAATGTGGGCGGGGCTACCAGGCTAAGCAAACTTTAGGAACATCTCAAAGCAAGACAGCTGCCACAGAGTTGCCAGAGCTACCAGGAGATGCAGGGAAAATGCTGCTCTGAGAAAAGGTACCAAACCGGAAGACTGAACAGGATAAGAAAGATGGCTTAGTTTAAGACTAAAGAGCTTGCAATATGCCTGGATCCTGCGTCAATCTTTGGAAAATTAATATAAGCTTTTTTGTGTTTCTTTGGGCAAAGTGGCAGTGGGGCTGTGAGTGGGACTGCTGGACTGTTGGTCAAACCTCTAGTCTAGACCCAAAAGTACTGGCTAGAAACCAAATACAACATGGACCTGTCTTTAAGCCAACTTAAGCAATTATTATTTATAATATATAACCATCTTATTCATTCATTTCTTCTAGATAACCCTGTCTAGTACCAATTGTGGTACCAATTTGACTAAGCTAAAGACTCTCCTAGTAGATGCTATGACGTGTAAACTACAATTCAACAATGTTGTTGAAAGCATGCGCATTTCATTTCTCTGGCTCCAGGGGTTCTACTGCCCTCTTCTGGTTTACTCAGGCACCAGACATATAAGTGGTACATGCACATACATGCAGACACTCACACATGAAATAAATTCATCTTTAAAAATAAAATACTATGCAAGAGGAGTACATTTGATATTCCTGATTCATTTCTTGTGAGACTCATGGTATCTAGTGATTCTCTAAGCCTTGATATAAGGGTTTATGCCAAGTTTTATTGTATCTTGTTAGACCATGTTCAGTGGATTTCCCTGAGAGGCCTGCTTTTTTTTTTTTTTTTTTTTTAAGCAAACTGAGAAATAATGTACCTGTGGCAATGGAAGGTGGAGATAGGGACTGGGAGAAATAGAAGGAAGAGAAATTCACTCAGGATGTAGTGGATGAGAGAAAAGTGTTTTTTTTGTTTTCTTTTTTTTTTTAAACTTCTTTATTAATTTATTTGCCTTGGTGTTTGCCTGGAACTGGAACTACAGACAGTTGTTAGCTGCCATGTGGGTGCTGGGAATCGAACCCGGGTCCTCTGGAACAGCAGACGGTGCTCTTAACCACTGAGCCATCTCTCCAGTCCCCGAGAAAAGTTTTTAAAAGAAAAACTTTTCAACACTTCTAGAAAAGTAAGTAATACAACGATACTGGCTAGTTACTTCTAACATCTTTAAAGAACAAATGAAAAGAAAGGTCTTAGAGATGAGATTCCCCAGTTCCAGACTTGCATAAACTACGTAAACACTTTTTTATGTAACGACTTCTAAGCGTATGGTATCATGAGAGAGAATCTTCTCTCCAGCAGCGTTAGGGTTCAAATTGCCAAAAACCAAATACAAGCTCTCATCCCGAGATTGGTTATTACACACACACAAGCCAAAATCCCAACCTCAGAGGATTGAGAAATGAGAAGGAAGGAAATGATTAGAAAAGAGTTTGATCTTGTGACTTGAGATGGTGGAGGTGTATGGGAGGGCCCGATGAAGCTGAGGGTGTATTTGCCTGGGAAATAGTATTCCTTATCTTATAGGTGGATACATCCCCACTTTAGTATCGGCTTCTAGGAAATTAATCCTGCACTGTCTGCGGAACCTGCACAGACCTTCCCTGAAAGTTTAAAATGGCAGTCAAGGCAATGCTGATTCCCCTTAGAGCCCATCCTCTTCATTCATCTTTATTTCTAGACCCATAGTCAGACCCACAGCTCAGCAACACCCCCTAGTGGTGAGAAGCACAGTGTGACTCAGGAGGAGGTCTGCTCTGCCCCTACCGAACTTGAGTTCTGGCTCTTACATCCAGAAGTCCGGAGAACAGATGTGCGGATGGATTTAAGGGAATAGGAGTGAACAGACATAAAACTAGAACAAGTTGAAGCTGGGCATGGTGGTGCACACCTGTATTTACAGAATTTGGGAGGCAGAGATGGGTAGATTTCTGTGAGTTCAAAGCCAGACTGGTCTACCTAGCAAGTTCAGGCCAATCAAAGCTTCATTATGACAGTCTATCTTCAAAAACAAAAACCAAGCTGGATCAGGCTGAGCGTATGATATATGAGTGGAGATTCTGGGTTTAATGTTGAGGCTCTCGGAATTGGAAACAGAGTTAATCAATTGTAAGCCAGGAAATTAGAAACATCTTTGTCAGGGGTGGGGGGAGTTGGGGGGCACATTAAGGGGAGGTGTAGTAAAATGTAGAAGAAATTAGAGAGTTGGAATACTAGACATGAAGAGAAATCACAGAAGAACACAGGTGTAGTTGTCTTATTTTGTTTTGTTTTTATTCTTTTACTCTTTGGGGACCCTCCACTTAGCTTCCAAATAAATCACATTCAGAGTTTTATTCTTTTTTATGAATGCCAGGCCTTAGCTTGGCTAATTTCTAGCCAGCTTTTTTAACTTAAAGTATCCTGTCTATCTTTTGCTTCTGGGCTTTGACCTGTCTCCGTTTCTTTGTATCTTTTCCTTCCTTCTTATTCCGTGGCCTGCTGCGTTGCTGGGGGGCGGTCCCTGTCATCTTTTCCTTCCTTCTTATTCCGTGGCCTGCTGCGTTGCTGGGGGGCGGTCCCTGTCATCTTTTCCTTCCTTCTTATTCCGTGGCCTGCTGCGTTGCTGGGGGGCGGCCCCTGTCATTCCCCTCTTCTCCTCTCCTTACTCCTTGATCTCCTTTCTTTCCAAATGTCTTCTCCTGTTTATTCTCTGCCTGCCAGCCCCGCCTTTCCTTTCTCCTGCCTTGCTATTGGCCAGTCAGCTCTTAATTAGACCAATCAGGTGTTTTCGACAGGTGAGTAACACAGCTTCACAGAGTTAAACAAATGCAACACATCTTTGCATCATTAGACAAATGTTCCACAGCATAAACGAATGTAACACATCTTCAAATAATCTTCCACAACTCATAAGAGTATGGGGGAGAATGGGGAGAGACTAACCCTAAAGAAGGGCCAAGAAAAGGTCACATGGAAGCCTATCTCATAACCCAATTAAAAGCTGTAACTGGAGGATAGCAGAATACATACAATATGAAAACAGAGGGAGGAAAATGTGAACTAAGGGATTATTAAGTGGTGATAAGTGGGTAAAAGCACCAGAACCAAAGACATCTGAAAATGCTTTATGGAAACCACCACTAATAAGCTCATTCCAAAATGTAACTTAAAAAACAGAGTTTAAACTTAATTATTCTGAATGGACACTGCCACCCCCCGGAAGACATGAGTTATTTAACAATAGTCAGATTGCAGGGAAGAACATACCTCGTGGGGAGGCCCTGGTGTTACCCAGAACAACACAGGCTACTGCTGAGGCTCTTGGTCACACACAGCAGCTATATGGTAAGACCTACCCATGAAGACACCATACTCTCCAGCTGTAGGAAATAGAGAAATCAGTCTCAGGCCAGGAAGCTTCCTCCTCCTAGCTTTTATAGTGCTAGGAAGTGCTGTACAGGTAGCTGGTTAGAAAACATCAGTAATCTTACCCAGTACTGGATACTAACTTCCCATTCAAGATGAGTTCATGTTTGCAATAGTGATATGACTGTTGTAGAGTAACTATCTGATTTCCGATTGGATTTGAGACTTGATCCGAGGTGGAAATTTCATACCTAATACTGTAATCCTGGTCAAAAGCCCATGGCTGGGGAGGTCACAGGCTCCAGGGCAGAATCTGCTATTGTAATTTTGCTAAGTGATCATATTGTTAAATTGCCTCTTAAACATGGATGCTTATCCCCATAGACCTGGGCAGCTGTCAACCTCTGTCAGAGCAGCTACTTTTTACATTGGGCAGCAGTCGATGTAGAGACTGAAAACCGTCCAAAGGGCTGAGATAAGAGACTGTAAATCCTTTACCCTAAATGGAATATCTTTGTCATTTCCCACCCCGCCCCAAAATTCAGGGACCATCAGAAGGTGGAGGGGACAGAAAATGCAAGGTCTGGAGGATGGGAGGGGAGATTCTGTCTTCTGGACTTGACCTGCCTATTGTTCTGATGAACACACTGTGATTACCTTCACAAGATCCCACCAGCCAAAATTCAGACTCCACCCCTGACTGAGGGATGATTGGCAGTAGGGAGGAGCAAAAGAAAATCACTCTTCTTAGAACCTTGAGGATGCCCCTAATGGTGGGTTTCCCATGCTCCAGTGGATAGCACCACATCCGTGAACATTCATGCTCCACTAACTAGGAGTTAGTGGCTATAGAAGAAGCGCACGTGGAAGCGGAAGTGGAGGAGGAGGATATCATGTTTGGAGAGGGTTATGTTGATGGTTATGAGGGGATTGGGAGGAAGAAAATGGAGTGAATATGATCATCATTTACATGTTTGAAATTCTCGATGAATAAAAACATAATAGAAATACAGTTTATTTGATTGGTCGGCTGATATGTCAGTCAAAAGTTGATCTGGGGGTGCAGAGAGCTGACTCAGCAGTTAAGAGAGTGTATAGTGTGGTGATATATTGTATATCTAATTAAAATAGTCTGGAATATCAGAGAACAGAGCCACCCACAGATCCAAGCCAAGAAGGTCAAGAAGTGGTGGCCCACACCTTTAATGCCATCACTCAGGAGGCAGAGATCAGTCTGGATCTCTGTGAGTTCCAGAACTAACAGCCACTCAGTGGTGGCACACACCTTTAACACTAGCTCTAGGAAAGTTGAACCAGGAAGTAAGACAGCTGAGCAGAGGAAGAGAGGGAGGAGTTCAGCTTCCCCTGCCACTTCCCTGCTCGGCTGAGGAGAGAGAGGTTTGGAGTCAGAAAATTCATGGAGATAGGCTTAAGGAGCTGGCTGGTGAGAAGTGGCTGTGGCTTGTTTCTCCATCTCTCTGATATTTCAGCTTTTCCCCAATATCTGGCTCCAGGTTTTTATTATAAGACCAAATAGAAGTTGAGAATCTGAGTTCAGGGGCTGGAGAGATGGCTCAAAGGTTAAGAGCACTGACTGTTCTTCTAGAGGACCTGAATTCAATTCCCAGCAACCAAAGTGGCTCACAATCATCTATGATGACATCTGGTATCCTCTTCTGTATACATAATAAATAAATAAATCTTAAAAAAAAAAAAGAACCTGAGTTCAGTTTCTAGCACCAACATCATGTCCGGAGGAGGTCCATAATCACCCATAATTCCAGCTCCAAGGTATTCATTATCTCAGGCTTTCTCAGGCACCTATGCATGTGGTATATATACATATATATATAAATATATATATATACATTATTTGAAATAAATTAGGGATCTAGAGAGACGGCTCAACAGTTAAGAGCACTGGCTGCTCTTGCAGAGGACTTGAGTTTGATTCCTGACCTCCACATAGGGCTCACATTCATCAGTAACTCCAGGTTCAGGGGATCTTCTGCCTCCTTCTGGCCTCCACAGGTACTGCACATGGTGCACAGACACACATGCTAACAAAAATAAATCTTTCAAAAACAAATAAAATACTTTTAAGTTGGCTGAGTGAACTGGAGATGCCTAATCCTTTTAGTTTAATGTGGATGAAGATATTCGACCTCTGGAGTCCTCTGCCCTGGTGGGTCCAGAAGAGAAGCGTTTCACTCCTTGTAAGATGAGCAGTAGCAAGCCTGCTGGTCTGTCACGGCCCTTCTTTGATGGCAGACCTTATAGCAGGCTCTGTGACGGCCGTGATGATTGACATTAGTTGTCAACTTGATAGGATCTGGAATCACCTAGAAAACCAGCCCTCACACATACCCAAGAAGGGCTATTCAGACAAGTTAGCTTCTGGGCATGCCTGCAAGGCTTTGTCTTTATTAGGTTAGTTGAGCTAAGACAATCCATCACCATTTCCTGTACTGAATCCTGGACCACATCAGAAGGAGAAAGTGAGCCAAGCACCACATTTATCTCTTGTTTCCTGACTGTGGATGCAGTGTGACCGGCTGTCTGTCTCTCGCTCCTGTGGCCATGACTTTTCCAAATAGCTTTCATGCTCCTTAGGCTGCCCAATGCATATCAAAAAATATGGCCAGGAGCCTGATATATGCCAAGCAGGGCACAAAATCCCCAGTGTCCCATTCTCTGTGGGTCAGATGCCCAAGGTGCTGTATTCCAGGGTTATCCGGCTTTTGAGTTTCCCCATGTATTGGAAATTTTTCCCATATATATGTATATATATATATGATATGTATCACCTGATTCTCTTGGTTACCTGTGAAGTAAGATTGTGCCCATTTCAAAGGATAAGAAAACTGAGTCTTGGAGAGGTTAAACAGTTTCAAACTCTACAGTCTGGTCCTGAGCCTGTCTGATCTAAGCCTGCTCACATATACTAGAAAGAATTTTCCATACCTTACAAGGGACCCTAGTGACTTGTAAGGAACCTGTTGTTAAACCAGACTTAACACTGAAGTTGTGTTTATAAAGACAGCTGTTGGGCTGGAGAGATGGCTCAGCGGTTAAGAGCACTGACAGTTCTTCCAGAGGATCGGAGTTCGATTCCCAGCATCCACATGGTGGCTCACAACCATCTATGATGACATCTGGTACCCTCTTCTGTATATATAATAAATAAATAAATCTTAAAAAAAAAAAGAGAAACAGTTAAAAAAAAAAAAAGACAGCTGTAACATAAAGTTGGGTTGCTTGCCTAACAACCTACACGGTTGTTCTTGCTTCTCCTGTTTCAGGAGCCCCGGGTCCCCTGGTTTGGTACCTGCTTCCACATGATATTAGTATTTAGTTAGCATAAGTGCTATCCCAAGAGAGGTTGAATCTGGCAGAGAGAGACTTCCCAAGCCTGGGTCTGGTATTGTTAGAGGCTTGCCCCTACCTGGGTGTACCCAGGCCTCTTTGACCAGCTCCCACCATTTCCCTCCCTTCTGGCCTACTCCTTGTGTTGAAGCCCCGTTTCAGGAATGAGCCTCAGCCCTCCTCTCCACATATCTATCCTTTTGCTTTGTGTAACAATTTGGCTGAAATAGCCTGAGCTTTGAATTTCAGAACAAATTTAGAAAACTCGGCTTCTCCCACTTAGGCTCTGGCTGCACAGAGGGGCCTGGGAAGGGGCTCTGTGGAGTCATGTGACAGCCTTTCAGTTTGCATTCATCATGGTAGCATTTGCTGGGGTCCCTCCTTTCAGCGGGAAATGATGGGATAGAGGCACATGACCACATGCAACATTAGCTGTAGTGCCAGCAAATCCCCGGCAGCAGCTGGACCACACACATCTAGAGGGGAGGGTGCTAGTTCTGCTTGGGGAGTGGTCCAGAAATGATGGTTCACGTGTAAGCTCACACTGACAAAAGCCCAGAACCTAGTACCAGAGGGCTCATGTGTCATCATCACTTAATGTGAGCCCTGTCTAAAGTTCTTGCAAAGTTTTCCAGAGCTGGGGATGAGGTGGAGGTGTGATGTCACGGATACAATACTCTGCTTGAAAGCACAAAGCCATGGATTCAATCCCCTGCCCCATGTGGAATGGTAGCACCTATAATCCCAGCACTTAGGGGGTAGAGGCAAGAAACTCAGAAGTTCAAAGTCTTCCTCAGCTACAGATGGAATTTGAAGACAACTTGGACTTCCTGAAATCTTATCACAAAAATGCTAATAATAAGGCTGGGTAGCTGACTCAGCAGCTAAAAGCACTGGCTTTTAGTTCAGTCCTTTTTCCAGAGGACCAAGGTTTGGTTCCCAGCACCCGTATGGCAGCTCAGAATTCCAGTGCCAGGGAATACAGTACCTTCTTCTGGGTTCCACAGGCACATGGTGTACAGATATACATGCAGGCAAAACACCCATACACATAAAAGAGAAATAAAGAAAAATTTTTAATTGTAAAGGTACCAATAATAATAACTAATGAAGTCATCCAGGAGTCTCCTGAAGAGGGGATAATTCCACTGTTGGCAACTCTCAAACAATCTTTCCTGTCCACAGTCTGAGGTCACCACTGTCATCGATGTCTGAAGGCCAGAAATAGAAATGAGTCACTTGGCCTTCGAGTGTGCTTAATCTAATGTTGAATGTATTAAAGATGAAACGTACCCTTTCACAACGGGAGCCTCACTGGGCACCAGCATTGCCGAATGCAGGACAAGGGTCGCAGCCCTCACTCTTTGTGTTTGCTAGAAAACAAGGCCACATTATCTCCTCAGCCTCGCCCTGAGATTTTGTCTGTGGAGGTACTAGGATTAGCACAAAATGTTAGTGCACTGTGTTCTTTTTTTGTTTGTTTGTTCTGTGGTTTGCCAGCAAGGAGATGCTATGGCAGGTGGAGAGAAGCCCATCCCCAAGGATAAATAGCTCACTCTGAACATAATCAGAACATCTCCTGCCCAGCATATGCAGAACATTGGCCAAGCAGAAAGAGAACTGTGAAAACACCAGTGTACACCAGTGTGAGCAGGAGGTGGGTATCACAGAAGTCTGACCAATGACATCGGCATCTCAGTCCCTGCATGCTCAAGAGCAACAGTTCTCAATCTGTGAGTATAGACCACTTTGGGGGTTGGATGACCCTTTCACAGAGTGGTTACCAAAGACCATCTGAAAACACAAATATTAACATTATGATTCACAATGGTAGCAAAATTACAGTTAGGAAGTAGCTAAGAAGATAATTTTATGGCTGGGGGCCATATACATGTGGCACTGTATTAAAGGGTCACAGCATCAGGAAGATTGAGAACCACTGGTCCAGAGCATGAAGGTTAGATCTAGAGATGCTGCAGAGTGGCAAGGTCACAGCAAGGTCATCGGTCCCATGATCTTGAACCCACATTCACAAAGGACCACTATAGTTTCTTCCTAGCTGCTGGTTAGGACCAGGGAAGCTCCCAGAATCCAGAGCTGAGGAGAGGACACAATGGTATCATTGGGAAGACATTCCTGACTGGGTTGAGAGAGCTTCTTGGCGATCCAGCTGCTGCAGCCAAGCACTATGGTTGGGTGGTTATAAACAACTCAAGTCTGCATTAGTGAAGAGAAAGCTCAGGGTATGATTACAGCCAGGGGATAAGCTGGCTGCCACCCAAGGCAAGGTTGGGGAATCTCCACAGGCAAGTCCACAATAAAGCTGTGTGTGTGTGCTGGCTTAATCACAGGCTTTCGTGACAGAGAAGCACCTCTGTGGACATGACTCAGGCTCTGGTCCCTGTCCTGGAACTTGTCAGGAATAAAGAATCTTTGGCACCCACAGTTCTGATGCGAAGGCACAAGGTGTACCTCTCCCGGCAGTGGGCATCTATAGCCTAGTGGGGACTCTTTAGCAAGAGCTGTTAAGTAGGAAGCCTTCTCATATCCTCCATGAAATGGGACAGTAGAGAATTCTGGCATCTCGGTGCTCACTGAAGAGTGAAACCGGACCTCAGCCTTCTCATTTCTCACCCTCATCCTGGGAAACCGGATAGAAGGTTCATGTGCATATGCCAAGATTTTATTTTTAAAGGGGGAAGACAGAGCTGACCTTGTTATGTGAACATCCTTATTCTTGTTCAAAAGCAAATCCAGGCTAAGGGCAGCCTTGGTATGTGGACAGTGGGAACTGAGTCTATGGTTGCTGTGTCTGGAAGGAGGTAAGGGCAAAAGGGAGGAATGGGGTGGACTCCAAATGACCCCTGGGGCAGAAGGAGAAGCTTCCTTACCTAGAAATAGATTCTCCTGGCTTGGGCTTTGTTTGAGGCAGGGTCTCCTGTAGCTCCTGGCTTCAGTCTCTTGTGTAGTGGAAGCCGGTCTTGACTTCCTGATCCTCCTGCCCCCACCTCCCAAGTGCTGGGAATACAGCCATGCAGACCATGTTACTGCTGCATTTATTCTTGGCATATCACTTCAAGCAGCTGCTCCCCTTTTTCTTCGAAGATGTCAGCCCCCCCACACCCCCATCTTCTATTTTCATTGGTAAGTCAACAAGATGGCAATCAGTCTTAACACTTGCTTGTTTTCTATTTAACGAGGACATTCTGTGAGGAGCAGCAGTTGCCGCTGCAAAAGGAGAAACGCCCCCTCCCCTCACTGGGAAAGAAGATGGGTGACCTGCAAATCCCCAGGAAACATGGGGAAAGGGAACCCCAAGTCTGAGGCTGATTTCCTGTAGTTTATACCTGTATAATTGCAGCTTTTAAATTTCATATTTGTATGTTATTACTATTACATGTACATAATGGGGTGTGTCGTGTGTGCAGTAGCACATGTGTAGAGATCAGAGAACAACTCTGTAGCATCAGTTTATCCTCCGACCTTTATAGCAGTTCTGGGAACTCAGGCCGCCAGGCTCACACCCAGAGCACCTTTCCCGGCTCAGCCATCTCACTGGCCTTGCAGAATCGCAGTTAGAACACCAGCGCTCTTCTGGCAGCCTTGTTCAACTCCATGCAGCTGCCAAACAGATTTGGATAATGATCACAATCCACTGTGTCTTCCTTTTACTATTATGAACTAAAATGAAGCATTCCTACTGGAATTTGGAGGGTTCAGGATTTTCTCTTCACTCCTAACATACTGAACCCTGGACTTGACCTCCAGGCTCTCTAAGTCCCCAGATCCTCTTTCTTCCACAGACTAAACTTGCATTATAGCAACTAATGCCACCTCCTGGCCATGCTTGGCCTGGGTGAAAGACTTCAATGGAATGACATAAGCTTTAAAGCCATGACCTGGCAGTGAGAAGCCTCGCTGGCTGCTACCTCTGGCACTTTGTCCACCACTCGGGGTTCTGAGACTATATCCTGGGATCAGCCCTCTTTCCCTCACCCTCTGCTACCCACACCAGTCATTTAATATGCCTTGGACCATGGGTACATGGGTAAATATTCAAATCCATCCTAGCCCCATTGAATGGTCCTTCCTCACTCCATCCTTCCCAGGGAGAACCCAGGCTTTTTCTTAGCTCCCTGGATGGTGAAAAGAGTACAACCCTTTATCTGACCACCAAGAACACCATGTTCCAGACCTGTATTTGCTTTTCAATTGCCAAAGGAAGCCTGAGGCATGAATCTCATAAAAGCTATTGCTCTATCTCCAGGGAGGAGTGTTATATGTGTGCATCATTCACAAAAATTGAAAGGATTGGTAAGAGCCATCCTTAGCTCTCTGAGCTTAGGGGTGTCTAGTTAAGATTTTCTGCTCCACAGTGAGTTCCTTCGCACAGAGAGAAAGCAAATGCAGTTCTGGCAGTGTGGTTTCTGCCAGCTCATTGCCCTTTTCTTCTCTTTTTCTCTCCCAATAAACAGAGTCAGGGTTTATTAATGTTATTTCATATGTATTTTAGGCACAAAGGTTAGAAAGAAAACCTCTCTGAAGGCCACACCCAGAGTGTGGATGTGGGCTTCTCAGAATCTCCCTTTCCGGCAAGCTGAGAAAAACTGGTACAATCAGAGAAGAACATCTTTGCAGAACATTCTGGAATCATGATCTGGATAGTAGAGTTTTAGCTGTGCCACCAGCCAGCAGTGGCTAGACTGAGGAAATGCAGTGTCTGGCTGCCTGCCACCCTTACCCTTTCCCAGCAGCAGGATCTCTAGCACCATCCTGACCCCTGCTGGCTGCCCTTTAGCTGAGGCAAGAGATAAGCAAACTGTTTCCTGAGCTAAGAACCATACCTACCTGGTTCTAGACCAGCTGGAGAAATGGCCCTCATAGACCGCAGCTGGGATCCCTAAGAATGATATGCTTCCTGTGGCCTCTCTGTAATCATCAGACATTTCAGTAGAAGCTTGTCAATCAAAAAAGAAGTGTGTGTGTGTGTATGTCTGTGTGTGTGTGTCTGTGTCTTCGTGTGTGTCTGTGTATCTGTGTAAAAAAGTACTGTTTGACATTTCAAGAATGTAAATGTATGTACATGTGCACATGCATGCTACAATACACACTCAATACCTGCCAGGGTGAAGTAAAAATAGACCAGCACTCTCATGCCTAATTTCTGAGAGCACAAATTCACACAGACCTTTCTAGAAGTATTCCTGGCCAAACAAAGGCAAATTCTTTTTTACAAAAGCATTTCTAGCCCAGAATTCAGTAATTATAAAATTGCCTGTCTTCAAGCTGGAGCTGTATCTCAGTGATAGAGCACTGCCTTGGATGTGGTTTGGGGTTCCAGCGCCAGGGATGAGGGAGGGGGCAAAATCTACTTCAAAGTGGAACCTGATGGTTTATATGCAAACTTTGCCATTCAGGAAGCTGAGGCCAGAGTAACGCCAGTCAAGGCCAGTAAGTATGAGGTACAAAGACAGAAAACCTGCCTCAAATATAACAAAACAATCACTAGACTAATATAACATACGTCTGAAATTTGAAATCAGAGAAAAGAAAACAAAATTAGGCAAAAGTGATTCTTCTCTAAGGTAACTGTTAACGCCGATTGGGTCAGGGGCAGAGGGTCCATAGAAGGCCCTTCATTCATCTTTCCTGATGCATATGTGACATTTGCCATGACAGCACCCGTGAGAAGCCTCAGCAGGTAGAAGCATTTGTCACAGAAGCCTAAGGCCTGGATTTTGAGCCCCAAACCTACAGTGGAAAGACAAAACAGACCCCACAAAGCTGACCTCTGATCTTCACATTTGCCCTGACATATGCATTCATATATGCACAATAATAAATAAATTTAAATTGTTTTAAAGGACCTGAGTTCCATTCCCAGCATCCACATAGCAGCTAACAACTGTCTGTAATTCCAAGATCTGACACCCTTACACAGTTATACATGCAGGCAAAACACCAATTCACATAAAATAAAAATAAATTAAAAAAAAAGGAACATTAACTTTAGGGTTTTGTTTATTTTGTTGGTAGTGGGTTTTGGGGGGGAGTTTTGCTGTTTGTTTATTTTTGAGATAGTCTCTCTATGTAGTCCTGGCTACCCTGGAACTTACTAGTAGACAAGGCTAGCCTTGAACTCAGAGATCCATCTGCCTCTGTCTCCTAAATGCTGAGGTTGAAGGTGTGTGCCACTCCACCCAGTTCATATTTGCACATTTCTGCTATTAAAAATTAATATGGAGCCAGATATTGTGGCATATGCCTTTGATCCCAGCACTCTGGAGGCAGAAGCAAGTGGGTCTTTGTGAGTTCAAGGACAGCCTGGTCTACATAATGAATTCCAGGACAGCTAGAGTGAGGTCTTTTCTCAAAAAAAAGAAAAAATCACACAAAAGAAAGCAACATGCAAATAGCATAATTATGCTCAGCTAGTATAGGCCAGCAAGCTTTAGCCCACCCAGACAGTCACAGATTGGCATCGGCAGCCATTCAAGATTCAAGGATTAAAAAAAAAGAATGTATTAAATAGAAAAAAAAAGATTCAAGGATATTTTAATGACAGAAAAAATATATAATGTAAAGACAAATGAACAAATATGGTAAAACATATTCATATAAATAACACAATAAACTATTAAATAAATGATACATAGAAGATATTTTTTAATACACTAAAGGGGCCTAGAGAGATGCCTCCACAGTTAAGAAGAGCCCTGGCTGCTCTTTCAAAAGACCTGGGTTCAATTCCCAGCACACAGCTGTCTGTAATTCCAGTTGCAGGGAATACAATGCCCTCTTCTGGCCTTTTTGGATACTGCATGCACCTGGTACACAGACACATTCAGCAAACACTTATACACATAAAATACAAAATAAATAGAATCTCAAAAGAAAATACATTAAGATGCATATTATACAAGGAGAGCACAGGGGTTCTTATTTTATTCTTGATGTTGTGCTTGGTTTTCATAATTCTACAGTGGAGGTCTTACTTTCCCCAAATGCATTTGTCAAAGCCAGAATAATTTTGTTAACTTGACAGGATTTAGAATCGCCATGGAAACACACCTCTGGGTGTGTCTCAGGGCTTTTCCAGAATTGTGTAATGGAAGAGGGAAGACCCACTGTGAATGCCTCCACAGGCTTGTGTCATAGAGAGAAGACAATGGAGGAAGCCAACCTGAGCAGTGGTTTTCTCCACTTCCCAGCTAATTCCAGAGAGGGATTATCAGCATCCTCCTGCCCTGGGGCCTGCCTCCCCCACTATGATGAGTTTGCACCCTCAGACTGTGAGGCAAAAGAACCCTTTCTTCCATTGCATTGCTTTTGGTGGGTTCCTTGTCTTAGCAATGAGAAACACACATACTAATTTGTGAATCTAACATATACTAAATTCCAAAGCTGCCACATAATAGTACATTAAGTAACTAGACTCAGTACCTGTAAATATGAAATGATGCCAAGTTAGTTTTTAAGCTACCGTTCACTGGGCATCTAATACGTCCTGGGAGGGCACTATACTAAATAGCTTTATCTTCATATATTATCATACATACTGTTCATATACAGTCATTCCAGCCCTCACTAAACTGTGATATTCCCATTGTAGAGACCAGCTGTAGCTCAGGAACACCAGGTAACATGCTCAGCTTTGTCTTTGAGGAAGCCCAGCTCTGGCTCCCAGCCTCCACTTGTCAGTTCCCTTTGGGGTAGGGATTGGATGAGTTCCCTTTGGGGTAGGGGTTGGATGAGTTCCCTTTGGGGTAGGGATTGGATGAGTTAATGCCAATGGAGCAGTAAGCGGAGAACATAGCTCCAGCTAACAGCAGCTTCCTCCTCCATGATACCTTTACATTCACAAATCATGGCAAAACAAACCAGTTCAGTCTCTGGAAAAACAATAAAAACAACAAATGTCCCTATTCTGACCATTAGGGACAGACCAGAAGGCCAGCTCCCTTAGGAGGGGCTGAGACTATACTATATAAATGTATGGGACCCGTATATTTCAGGGTATACCTCCCAAGATTTTCTCAGGACTTCACCAAACACTGTCCCTTAATTTGCACCTCAGAATAAGTTTACAGTTACCCGGTCAACAAGTCCTTGTTCTCAAAGTCTGCTTAGCCCTGGCACCCTTTCTCCAGCAAGAAAGAAATCAGATGGGGTCTAGAAAAGCCAAAGCAGGATTGGCAGTTTAAAAACAGCCTGGGTTCCATAATAAAAACCCAGTCAAAAATAAATTTAAAACAAAAAAATCTGAAGGAATGTCTTTAATCCCAGCATTTGAAAAGCTAAACAGAGGATAAGTCCCAAATTTGAGGCCAGTCTCGGCTTCAGGGTGAGACTCTCCATCTCACAAAAGTGGGGAAGAAGGAGGGGAGGAGGAGGAGGGAGGGGGGAGGAGGAAGGGAAGCAAGAAAATCTCACAGGTGAAACTAAATTTGGTCACTAGTACTGCGATAGATAGATAGATAGATAGATAGATAGATAGATAGATAGATAGATAAAAGATCAGAGAGATGGCTCAGCAGTTAAGCCCACTGGCTGCTCTTCCAGAGGACTGAGGTTTAATACCAGTATCTACATGGCAGCTCACAACTGTCTGTGACTCCACTGCCAGGGGATCCAATCCAATGCCCTCTTCTGGCCTCCATGGGCACAAGGTGCACAAGCATACATTCAGGCAAGACATCCATACACATAAAGAATAAAAATTTTAAAACTAAATGTAAATAACAAGGCATAGTTCCCCTGGGGTGTGTGTGTGTGTGTGTGTGTGTGTGTGTGTGTGTGTGTGTGTGTATGGTGTGTATTTTTCCACTTTTCGTAGGGAGGGGGAACCTTTGGAATAAGACACTGTGAAGACAGAATAACTGAAAATCTAGTGTAAGCAGTGGGTGCAGCTGTGCCTAGCTCAGAAGCCCCTGTATTGGCTCTGCCTGAAACTCCTCTTTCCTGGGGGAGACAGCCTAATAAAGTCCATCTCTATGTCTTATGCCCACCCTATGAACTTGCCATAACTCTCACTACACTAGATATGCCTATCAGCTGTTTCCTCCACTAACTGAGGAAGTCTGCAGTATGTACCACTGGATCTCTAGCTCCTGGACATAGGCCTCTAGGTACACAGTAAAGATGTAGATGCTTAATGAGAAATGAATGAATGGAAACATAAATTCTCCACCAACTATCATGAATCACATGGACCTGTAGCTACCCTGGGTTTTCTTATTGTTCATGTTCCTTGATTTGGGTGCTGAGAATGGACTTAGGGCCTTGCTCAAGCTAGGCACAGGCTCTACCACTAAGCTACACATCCTCAGTACCTGATACTGCCCTATTTTGTCCTCAGAGGTGCCTTAAAGATGTGATCCCTACTGGGTATAGTAGCACTGTGTATAATCCCAGCCTCAGGAAGCTGAAGCAGGACAATAATAAATGCTATAGACCTGGACTACATAATAAGACCCTGTATCAAAAAAATAAAATAAAATAATTAAAATAAAATAAAAATAAAGTTGTCCTTCCTGAGGGCTTAGATTTTTAGAAAAACACAATATGAGCTCGAGACATGGCTCTGCAGCTTGTCACACAAGCCTAAAACCTGAGTCCAATCAGCAAAGGTAAAAATCAGATGCAGTGGCCCTCATAGGCAAGCCTAGCAGTCCTAAGAGGAAATGGGAGGTAGAGGCAGGAAAAATCCACTGAAGGCTCTGGCCAGCTAGTCTAGAGTACACTAGACAACAGAAACAAGAACTGTGGTGATATATTGTATATTTAATAAAAATAGTCTGGAATATAAGAGGACAGAGCCACATACAGAGCCAGGCCATAAAGGTCAGGGAGTGCTAACCCACACCTTTAACCCCAGCACTCATGAGGCAGAGATCCTCTAGATCTCTGTGAGTTCAAGGCCAAACAGAGCCAAGCAGCAGTGACACCCACCTTTAATCATCGCACTAAGAAAGCTGATCCAGGAATTGAAATATCTGGGTGAGGAAAGATAAAGAGGAGAAGAAAGAAGTTCTTCCCTTTGCCTGCACGCCCAGTCAGTCTGAGGACCTACCTCGGCCACCTGAGGAGCTGGCTGGTGAGAAGTGGCTGTGGACTGTTCCCCGTCTCTCTGATATTTCAGTTTTCCCCAATATCTGGCTCCAGGTTTTATTAGAATACCAAATAGAGTTCATGCAATAAAGAATTGTCTCAACAAGACAGAAGACAAGGGCTGGAGAAATGGCTTAGCGGTTGAGAGCACTGACTGTTCTTCCGGAGGAGCTGAGTTCAATTCCCAGCATGCACATGGCAGCTAACAACTGTCTGTAATTCCAAGATCTGACACCCTTACACAGTTATACATGCAGGCAAAACACCAATTCACATAAAATTAAAAAATAAATATAAAAAGACACAAGATAGTGACTTCTGAAGTTGTCCTTTGATCTCTCTCTCTCTCTCTCTCTCTCTCTCACACACACACACACACACACACACACACACACACCACATGCCTCCCACACACAAAATATATAAGAAAAACACAATGCAAGAGAAATTCCTATTTATTTCAGTTTTCACACTTTTTATTTTACCCAATGTAACCCTTGACTTAGGGGATGCCCCCAAGCACAGAGTCCTGGGAGAAACTAAAAGTCTTAAATCAACCCAAACTAATATGAGTCCAGTGACAGAGCACATGCTTTAACTACGACCAAGAATTCAGCTTTCAGCACCAAGAAAAATAAAACTCTGAAGTCTAATGTTCCAGTTCTAGCTTTATCACTCTACTGTGTGGCCCCTGGTGAGTGAGTTCTCCTCCTGGGCTTTAACTCTCTTTAAATAAGGTGTGAGGCTGAGGGTGGGCATCAGGGACCAGATCCTTTGGGAAAATAAAAGCAATTGAATGAACTTGGCTGGTCACACTGTTGTGTATGATTGGACAGTACCTCCTCCTTCCCTAAAACGCTGAAGGGCAGGCATGGAACTGGAGGCATCCCGGAGAAGCCGAAAGAGGGAAAACATTGTACCAGTGTGGTGTGGTTATGCTGTCACTCTGGTGAGTGGACAGGGGCAGGGTGACAGGCTGAAGGGCCCGCAGCAAGGGCTTGTTCAAGCAAACCTACGTATCTTTGCTTCTACGTTGCAAAAGAGAAGACTCCAGAGCCCCAAGATCTTGATGGTCTCCTCAAACCTGATTCCCATATTGAAATACAGACACTCCCTTCAGAGGGATAACCAGACAGAAACAGTTGGTGAAGGCAGAGAATCGTGCGTATTAGTATAACCGGGCTTCCTGACAGGGCCCCATTTCAAGCTACCTCCAAAGCTGTGAGAGGGTGGGAGCAGTCTCGAAGAGGAGTTCGAGATGAATGCACAGAGGTGCCCAAACTCAAATGCTCCCTGGCCTCTGGCCAAGCAGCTGGCAGATTCATCCCTCTATCCAGGGTCCCCACAAGCACCACTTCCGGGCCTCCGGTCTCAGCCTGGGCTCTTCCTGCCTGGATTTCTATTCCCATGCCTGCCCTTTCTCTGCAGAGCGTTCTCCCGCACATCACAACCCTCATCTCGCTCAATTCTGCTTCCTATGTTCTCTCTTTGGCCATATCTCATCAGCCCGGAATAAGTCTCCCATGCCGGGTGTATCCCTTCGCTCACCCCTGCACCTCATTCTTTGTATTCTTCTTGCCCTCCCGGTCTCCCCAGCAGCTCTCCTCCCCCACCTGGCTCTGGCCTCCCCCTACCTCCCCATCTTAAGCTCAGACTCCTCCCCCTAGCTCCTCTCCGGTCCCCTCCCCTCCTCCTCACTCCACTCCCAGCCTGCACGCCAGGGTTTCTTTCCACCGTGGGGGTCTCCGAGCTTTCCATTCTCCTCTCCACCTACCTTCTTCCTCACCTCAGGGGTAGTGAGACCCCCATTTTCTCCTGCCTGGGCACCCTCTCACCACCCCCATCATTGCTACCGATTCTTCTCCCCACCCTCTCCTCCTCTCCGCTCCTCTCTGCCCCTTTAAATCTGTCTGGCCCAGCCTCCCCCTCGATGCTGGGTTTGGAGCAAACATTGATTTGTGCTGGGATGGAATTGGAATTTTGATTTTTTTTTTTTTCCTCTCTCCCAACCATACGAAGAAAAATAAAAACACCTCCTCCCGATAGCCCCCCTCTTTCCCATCCAGCTCCCAGCTCTTCTTTGCTGTCTCCGTTCAAGGCAGATTTCCCCCCTACATTCATTCTCACCCCCCACCCTGCCACTACCTCACCCCCAGCACTAGCCTGCACCTTCAGCCGTGGAGAGAGGGGACTCTCCCATAGCTCCCCCACCTTCCTTCTCTGGTTGTAGCAGTCTTTCCGGTAGGGAAGGGGGCTTGGCTTGTCCGGGTGAGGTGTGAGTGGAGGGACCCTGCCATGGAAACTGCGCCCGGGAGGCAGCCTGAGCCCCAGCCCACATGGTGAGTAACCTGTCCCCTCCCTTTCGCCAATCTGCCCACCCCTACCCTCGTCCCCCGCCCCACATCCCCATTCTATCATCGGCCCACCTGGGTCCGGATTTCCAGCTACATTTTTACCTCCCGCCTCCCCCGCACCCCGGTTTGCCAGCGAAGCCAAAGAATCAAGGCAGAGGGGTCCAAATAGCCAGAAAAGCAGGTGTTGGAAGACCCTGCCCAGGCCCCTCCCAAGCCCCCCACCTCCGATTTTCATCCACACTCCACACCCTGGGGTTCTAGCTTGGAGAAGTAGGATTCTGGATCAGGGCTGGGACCCCGAATCCCAGGAGGCGCCCTCTACAAGTTGGGAGGGATGGGAAAGCCCCCTTGCCCTCACCGCTTGGGAGCTGCTAAAAGATGCTGCCCAGGGGGGATGGGAGGAGGGCTGGAGGGCGGTGCTGATGCCCTAGAGCCACCGGCAGGGGAGCGGCAGGCAAAGAAGGGGACCTCGCTCTCCACTTGCTTCGCTCTCTACTTGCACCCCTCTTTTTCCGCAGCCACTCAGGATGAGGGTCCGGCCCTGCCTGCCCGCGCTGGGGCCCCTCCGCCCAGCCCCGGTCTAACTGCCCCCGCCCCCAGGCCTCGCCCGGACCCCAAGCCCCGAGCCGGCTCTCCAGCCCCAGGATGCGCTGAGCCGCCGGGGGGCTGAGGCCGCGCCAACTACATGCATGTCCCCCGGGGGCAAGTTCGACTTTGACGACGGGGGCTGCTACGTGGGGGGCTGGGAGGCGGGGCGGGCACATGGCTACGGCGTGTGCACCGGGCCGGGCGCCCAGGGAGAGTACAGCGGCTGCTGGGCGCACGGCTTCGAGTCGCTGGGTGTCTTCACGGGGCCTGGCGGACACAGCTACCAGGGCCACTGGCAGCAGGGCAAGCGCGAAGGGCTGGGCGTGGAGCGCAAGAGCCGCTGGACCTACCGCGGCGAGTGGCTGGGCGGGCTGAAGGGGCGCAGCGGCGTATGGGAGAGCGTGTCCGGCCTGCGCTACGCCGGGCTCTGGAAGGACGGCTTCCAGGACGGCTACGGCACCGAGACCTATTCCGACGGAGGTGCGGGGCCCGGCCCACTACTGTCTGCCCGTCCGCGTGCGCCTCCCGCCGGCCTGCGGCACGTGTGCCTTCCCCAGGCTTCCGCCCTCCACGCCCTGCTATTCCCATCCTCCATCCTCCTTCCCCAGCCATATGCGTGCGGTGCGCCAGCCTTCTGTGTTCAGTGTTCCCCGTGTGTGCTTCATACCATCCCCCAGCCCAGGACCCCAGCCTCCATCTTCCTGCCTCTCCCACCACCACCATCCTCGCAACTTCCTCTTTTGACAGTCTCCGGCATGCTTCTTCCTCGCCCCCGTCTGCCTGCCCCTCCCACCTGCCCTCTGCCCGCCCGACCCCTCTCCACCTAACGTATTCTTCCAGTCTGCTTGTACCCTGCATCCTGATTGCCTGTCACGTGCCCTTTTTTTACACACCACCACCTGTCAGCCTGTGCATCACAGCCCCTGGGCCACCTGTCTTTCATACACTCCAGCCTGCTGGCTTCTCTGCCTTTCCCCGGTCCACTGGCACTGCCAAAATCCACATTTTATGCTACCCACCTGTCTTCATCTCCCTGTCCTGTCTCTTCCCAGACCTCCCGACCGCCACATAAACTGCTTTCATCTTCTCACCTGTCACTTGGGCTTCCGAGGGCTTTGGGACCACGGATTTTGGTTTGGGAGTCCAGTGAAGTGTGCTGCCTCTAACTCCTTCCTATGCATCCACAGGCACCTACCAAGGTCAGTGGCAGGCCGGAAAGCGCCACGGCTACGGGGTGCGCCAGAGTGTACCCTACCACCAGGCGGCGCTTCTGCGCTCACCCCGCCGTACCTCCCTGGACTCGGGCCACAGCAACCCCCCGACGCCGCCTCCACCCTTACCCCTACCAGGAGATGAAGGAGGCAGCCCAGCCTCCGGCTCCAGAGGCGGCTTCGTGCTGGCTGGGCCAGGGGACGCCGATGGGGCGTCGTCCCGTAAGCGCACCCCAGCAGCAGGTGGATTCTTCCGCCGTTCCCTGCTGCTCAGTGGGCTCCGGGCTGGTGGGCGCCGCAGCTCCCTGGGCAGCAAGAGGGGATCTCTACGCAGCGAGGTGAGCAGCGAAGTGGGCAGTACAGGACCCCCGGGCTCCGAGGCCAGCGGGCCCCCTATCTCAGCACCACCCGCCCTCATCGAGGGTTCGGCCACTGAGGTGTACGCTGGTGAGTGGTGTGCAGATCGGCGCAGTGGCTATGGGGTAAGCCAGCGATCCAACGGGCTGCGCTATGAAGGCGAATGGCTGGGCAACCGAAGGCATGGATATGGACGCACCACCCGGCCCGATGGCTCCCGTGAGGAGGGCAAGTACAAACGCAACCGGCTGGTGCACGGGGGACGTGTCCGCAGCCTCCTGCCTCTGGCCCTCAGACGGGGCAAAGTCAAGGAGAAGGTGGACAGGGCTGTTGAAGGTGCCCGTCGAGCTGTGAGTGCTGCCCGCCAGCGCCAGGAAACCGCGGCTGCCAGGTGGGCATCTGATACATAGACCAGAGCAGGGCTTTAAAGGACAGGACCACTGGGCACTATGCTTAAAAGAGAACCAAGAGCCAAGGCCTACAGCTTGGTGGGAAGTGCGAGCAGTCCTATGTCTAGACAGATGTAGCCCTAGGAGTTGGAATATTTAGACCTGAGGCTGTAGGTGGATGTGGGTGTAACTTTGGGTGACTGAGTTGGAGGACAGTAATAAGACTGAGCCCCAGTCTGTTTTGTGGAGATATGTGTCGTTGGAATCCATGGTATAGCTGGTACAATGAACGCTGCTTTGTAGAGGCCCGAAACCTCTGCATTTCTCTGGTCTTCTTGCTCAGCTTACGCAGGCCTCAGGCGGGGAGCATTCATCCTGGACAAAAGACTGTATGTAGCCTCTTCCTCACTAGCTCCCAGACTGATTTTATTTCAGCGTTGGCCTTTTAAGAAGGTCTCGTGTTTTTGTTTTTTTACAGCTGAAATCTATTTTCTTTCAGCTCTTCTTTGGCTCCTTTTGCTTAGATTTGAAGGGAGAAGTCTTATTTCTAAAGAAGTTTTTTTTTTTTTTCCTTTCAGCGAATCAAATTACTTTTTCATGTTTCAGAGCCTTATCATCTAAAGCAGTAATGACCAATAAAAATATAACGTAAGCCAGGTGTGGTGATGCACGCCTTTAGTCCTAGCATTCAGGAGGCAGTGGCAGGCAGATCTCTGAGTTTGAGGCCAGCCTGGTCTTCAGAGTTCGTTACGGAATAGCCAGGGCTACACAAAGAAGCCCTGTCAAATAAATAAATAAATAAGAGACGAGTTAAATGAAATTTAATCCATATTTCCAAATTTTTATTCTTGCAACCAATTATAA
Source organism: Sigmodon hispidus (assembly GCA_004025045.1). Taxonomy (NCBI): domain Eukaryota; kingdom Metazoa; phylum Chordata; class Mammalia; order Rodentia; family Cricetidae; genus Sigmodon; species Sigmodon hispidus. Next base: position 85,877 of record PVIH01003386.1, read on the forward strand.
TTTACATTCCTTCTGAATTCTTTAAATGCTGCATATGTTTTTCACTTCTAACACATCAGTTCTGTTGAAAACTAGACACATTTAGACTGCTTAATAGTTCTATAGATTCTAACTACTGAGTTAGATAGCATAGATCTAAAAATAACTAAAATTCATTTAGAATGAGACTCAAAGACCCTTGTTTTACATGCCCATTTGAATTTGTATGTATTGTTTCCTTTCAAAGAGATGATACTTCAGAGGGCCAGTGATCAGGATATGCCCAAATACGTATCAATGAATTTATATAATGGGCAAGTTGTTTATGTGCTCGTGTGAGAATTCAAGTGTGAACGTCCTGAGTAGATGACTGGGACAGGGAATATATATTTGTAGATGTGTCTGAGTGTATGGGCATTAGAATCTAGGGTCTTAGGGTAGGGCAGAGGGAGGTCAGAGCATTGTGGGACATTTTGGGCTAGATAGGGTGGGGGCATGTGCAGGGTGGAAAAGACTGATCTCACTAACTAGAAGATCAGGCAGTGGGAAGAAGCTGGCTGGTCGCCCCAGCAACAGGCCTGGCAACGCTGATTGGCTGCTGGCTGCCATGGTAACAACAGAGCCTCAGCAGCAGGTACATCTGCCAGGTAGCTTGAGCCTGGCTGATGCCTGAGCAGAGACTAAGTCTACTGCCTAGATGTGATAATCCACACCCTCAATGTCAAAAAGCCACAGGTTATTATCATTTTTGTGACCATCCAAATAACCCAGTACAACCCCAGGGTGACTGAAGCTCAAAGCTGCTGAGACCTCACCTCAGTTTCAGGACAGGGTTAGAGTCATAAACATTCTGAAAACCCTGAATACGACAGGCTTATTTTATGTCCCTCCAAGTAAGTCCTTAACTCACCAGCTTTGAAGGAAGGATACTGACCCCCCCCAAGGTACACAGCAGGAAGATCACCTCCAATTATAGTGGACAACAACAACCCCTGGATACAAACTGCCTTTCTTAGACAGGTTAATAATAATAATAATAATAATAAATAAGCCCCATGACCAAAAAGAGTCATGAGCCTTAATCCAGTCAGACCCATAGCACGTAATCTGAACATTTCTGCTCCTTTGTGCCTTACTTCATTCAATCTAAATTACAGAAGCATCTAGATGATTCTAAACCGCCCAACAGCAGAGGGTGAAGCGGGAGAATTGAGCAAGTATCTGAAAACAAAACTGAGAAACAGTAATGGGCACAGGCTGATAATAAAGTGAGCCCAACACGAGGAGCAGGCTAGGGCAGCAAGCGGGGCACAGAAGGCAGACTGAATTTACCAGGGTGAGGAAACATGCCCATTGCCAGGGAAAGGGGATTTGATTATTGAGAGAGTTCTAAATCTCAGCGATGCAGTGGGGTGGGGAGAGGCGGGGCCAGGAACCCAGGGAAAAACAAAAGAGGCCAAAGAAAAGCAAGATGAAAACTTTTCCTGCCGGGAAATCTCGACTGGTTGAAGTGGGGTTAAATAGAGAGAGGCTTTCTGCGGAAAATGGAAGAGACAGAAAGAATGGTTGAACGAGGTGGAAGGGTCACCACTGTCGGAGCAGGATGAGGGTACTGGACCGTGCCTTACATGGCACAGAAAGGTGTTAGCATCCAGAATTAGCAACGGCAGAGCAAACAGCAACAGGGCAGAGGCTGCCGAAAAGGCAAAGCTTCATTAAGCAGAATCAGAATAGCAGTAGATAACAGACTTGGGGGGGGGGCTGGTCCTGCAGCCGGGAGAATGAAGTGTTACTACAGGACGGAAGGGTAGATGGCTGCAATAGGCGAGAGTGTGATGGCAGGATACAGCCCAGGACTGAGTGAAGAAACCAGTCAGAGGTGCCCTGGTCCGCTGAAGAACTACAGCAGCTGGCCTTGTGCAGAGGGATGAGGACTCCAGAGGTGGCTAGATCGGGCAGATGTGGTGTGGTGGGGACAGGGTAAGGAACTGGAGCATCAGAACATGGATATATTGATGTGGGAGGGGGAAAGTCAGACAAGTCCCTGTCCCTGGGACCCAACAGGGCAGCAGACGCCCTCCTAAAAGCCGTGGCAGCCAGCAGCGTCGCCGAGAAAGCTGTAGAAGCAGCAAGAATGGCCAAACTGATAGCCCAGGACCTACAACCCATGTTAGAGGCCCCAGGTAAGGTGGGAGCATCCTGTGGGAGGGGCGAGTTCCCTTGGGAATTGGAGAGGCTCATGGGGGTGGGGGACCTGAAGGGGGAGGGCTGGAAAAAACAAAGGGATGGAGGGTGTCTTAGAGGTGGAACTGAGAATATGTGAGGCAGTGGTAATGGACGGTTTGGGGTCTGGTGATGAAAAACCGTGAGCACAGAGGTAACCAGAACCCTGGAAAGTGCTAATCAAGGAATAAGCTGCAAAGCTCTCTGGCTTCTGGCCAGTTCAGCCCCAGTGATTTCTAGCTGTTCCTCCCCAGGCCGCAGACCCAGACATGATTCAGGAGGTTCTGACACAGAACCTTTGGATGAGGACAGCCCTGGGATATACGAGAATGGTCTGACTCCCTCCGAGGGTTCTCCGGAACTGCCCAGCAGCCCCGCCCCTTCTCACCAACCGTGGCGAGCACCTGCCCGCCGGAGCCCACTGCCTCCTGGAGGGGACTGGGGTCCCTTCTCCAGCCCTAAAACTTGGCCCGAGGAGTGGGGAGGTCCTGGGGAGCAGGGACAGGAACTAGCTGGCTATGAGGCTGGGACACAGGGTCCAGGACCCAGAGACGGTTCCCCACTTCTCGGAGGCTGCAGTGACAGTTCAGGAAGTCTTCGAGAAGAGGAAGGAGAAGATGAAGAGCCCTTGTCCCAGCTGAGGGCCCCAGGAGGCTCAGAGTCTGAGCACGTCACCACACCAGTTTTGAGGGGCCTGTCTTCAAGGGGTCCTGATGCTGGGTGTCTGACAGAAGAGTTTGAGGAGCCTGCTGCCACCGAGAGGCCTGCCCAGCCGGTGAGCACCCTCCCACACACACACCATGCCTTCTTATTTTCAAAGCCCTACCTCCCACCCCTTCCAGACTTCTGTATAATCCCCTGAGGGACTTCAATTTCCACTCAGCTTCCTCTCTGCCTGGCCAGTCTTGGATTCTATCGCACTTTATAAAAAAGATAACTTCCCAGCTCAAAGGAACCTTGGAGAGCTTCAAGTCCAGCCCTCCCAGAGGACAGCTAGGGAACAGACCCCAGGCACTTAAGTAACCGACCCCTGTCTACAAACTAAGAATTAATGGTAGAATCATAACACTTTTTCCTGTTCTCCTTCCATATCATTTCCAGCCTGTTTCCCACTCCCACCCCACCTCCATACTTTCTCTCTTTGGTGCCCAGAAATAGGAAAAAATTGTTCCTCCCAATCCTCCCTCTCCCTCCCTCTCCTGGGAAGAAGGGAAGGGGGGGGGCAGAAAATCGGGAGAGGCGGGGAGTTTCTCTAGAACCCTCTGCTCTGATTGGATGCCAGGCCTTCTCCCATCTCCTAGCAACCACATCCTCCCTCTGCCTTACTGCAGTACTGGCGGCGGCTGCTGCCAATGTCTGCTACTAAGGCCAGGCACCTTCTGCTTTGCCCACATGATATGCTGAGGATGGAGGAGAGTGGGGGGAAGGAGTGAGAGGGGGCAGAGCTGTCTGTCTTCAGAGTGTGAGGGCAGGGCCCCGTGTAGGAAGAAGGGAGGCATTTCGGGATCTGAAACCGGGGTGGGCTCCTCTGCTCTATCTGTACAGGGAGCTTTCTGGGACCCTTTGGCTTTGTCACAGAAGCCGGAACAGGGAGTTAGGAGCTAGCACACGGCCTCAAGGACTGAACCACTTCATTCTCTTGTCTCTTTAGGGAGCTGCCAACCCCCTGGTGGTGGGAGCCATTGCCTTGCTGGACCTCAGCCTGGCGTTCCTGTTCTCCCAGCTCCTCACCTGAGGCGACATCCTGGCCCCCTCCTGGCTCTGGTTGCCTCTTCCCCACCCACTATGACCCGCCTTCTCCTCTCCCCTGTTTTCCGTACCCCTTTATTTTTGTCTCTTGCTTCCCCGTCCCCTCTCTTCTTTGAGATGGTCTCATTTATTCTGGACCTGTCTCTGGTCTTCCTTGTTTTCCTTCCCACCCCAACCCCTTCTTTCTCTAGATTGTTTACATATGAAGGGCTGTTCTCCCTCAGAGTTGCAGAGTCTCTCTTCTCTGAGATACACAAATCTAAGTCAGACCATTGCCCCCATGTCCTCCCCAGCCTTTTCTTTAAATCAAAACTTCACCAAGGGTGGAGGTTTGGTGTCCTGAGGAGTCTCCTGGAATCTGAGTGGAGGGGAGAAAAATAAATAAATAAATAAGAGGTGACTGAACGTCAGACAAGGCACTGGGGCTTAGTGGCCCAAATGGAAAACTGCAAGAGTCACTCACCTCCACTCTCACCTCCCAGAACCCAGCTACGTTCTTCCCCAGAGGAGAGCAAAGGGGAGCGAACAACAGACAACTCTCCTGATGCTTCCTCTCAGCCGGTCCCCCTCCCGCCCCCAAAGATGGCATGTCATGCCAAGAGCAATGTGAAAAGCAACAAAAATCTATTTGGTGCACCAAGCCCACCCCTCTCAGACTCTGCCACTCTCCTCGATACCCTTTTCTGCCCCGTACAAATTTATTTGGTTAGTCTGGACTCACTTGTGGCCTTTGATTAAACTCCTAAGGGGCCTGAAGAAGACATTTCTGCAGAGGGTTAGAGGCACTGGAGCATGCGAGGACTCGCTCCTCAGTTCTGGCAGTTGTGGGGAGCACTTGGAAAGGATAGAGCCCAGTAAGAGAAGAGTTGGTTTCCAATCCATCACATCAGAATCCTGTGAGATGGGAAAACCAAGGCGGACTCAAAGGAAGCTGGTGTCTCCCACACTTCCCAGGCAGGGCAGGGGTGGGCGACAACCCCAGATGAACGTGGGTGAAGAGCCCTGGTTGAGATATGGCTGATCCCTGTTACTAGCTTTTCCTCTGGGGGCAGAAAGCTCTACAAGAGGGAACTGTAAAGCCCAGGGGAACTTTCCTTCCCTGCATGAGGCAGAGACAAGCTGCCTGCCAACCCCCTCCCTCAAGGAATGGCCTTGCCCAGGAATGCCCGCCATACACACTCTTCTTATTTTTCTAGTCAACCTCTGTTTACTCCCTGGCCTGCCTTCCTCCGTCCTTCCTCTTCAACCTCTACTTCTGATTTCTATTTCACGGAATTTGGGATTGACGTTATACAACAGTGCCGCCAACACCAAGTCTTGCAGGAAAAAAAAAAAAAAATACAAAGAAATTTAACAACAAAAAAAAATATATTAATAAAAAAGTTCCAAAAAGGGGGGGACTGTCATCTCCTTTACAGTGCAGTGGTTGCAAATTCCAGCTCTCTGAGGATCACCTGGTGGGGGCCCCTTGGGGAACTACAGTGCTGTAATAGTTGGAGGTTCCTTTCCCCAAGTGCCAAAGACCTGAGGCCAGAGGTCAGAAATCTCAAGAAGGCTCAGTTGGGCGGCCCTAGAGGGGCGGGATCCGGTGGCAGAGGCGGAGAAGAGGGAAGGACCCAGACCGAGCACCAACCCCAGCTCTGTCCCATACCAGGAAGTACTGGGTGGGGGGCCCAGAGAAGCAGAGTTGACACCGAAGCCAGGTGAGGCTGGGACCGGGAAATTGATGCCTCCTGAAATGGGAAGGGGTGCAGGCTATCACGCAAAGGAAATAGTGCAGGGATCCAGCAGGGAAACTAGAGATAAGAAACCATTCGGGGGAAGGAAAGTGAGACATGAACAGGGCATTAGCGCAGGCTCAGTAGAAACAGGCACAGGGTGGGGCGGGGACGCATGCGTAGTGGGGATGTCCTTGCGGGGGCAGGATGGTGGCTCTCAGATGCAGGTGGGAGGGAAATGTGGGCATGATTTTAAAGTGGTGGTGAAACTCAAGCCCTGAAAGAACTTGGCACAGAGCAATTCTGGATGCCTAGCTGGAACATGTTAAAGCCTTTCCACTCCCGGGCTCTGCCCCCAGCATGGTGGTGCCTTCGCTGAGACTTCAGGACCTAATCGAAGAGATACGCGGGGCCAAGACTCAGGCCCAGGAACGGGAAGTGATCCAGAAGGAGTGTGCTCAAATTCGAGCCTCCTTCCGCGATGGCGACCCCCTGCAGAGGCATCGCCAGCTGGCCAAACTACTCTACGTCCACATGTTGGGCTACCCCGCCCACTTTGGACAGGTACTAGCCGGGGGTAACTCCGAAATTTGAGGGAGATGACCAGCGGGCCCCTTTGCATATTTGTACCCCATTTGTGTTTCTTTCTCCAATTGTTTTTTTGTGAGTTTTGGGTTTTGGGTTTTGGTTTGTTTTTTTTTTTTTTTTTTTTTTTTTTTTTTTTTTTTTTTTTTTTTTTTTTTTTTTTTTTTTTTTTTTTTTTTTTTTTTTTTTTTTTTTTTTTTTTTTTTTTTTTTTTTTTTTTTTTTTTGAGACGGGCTATCTATGTAGCCCTGGCTGGCCTAGAACTGGTGAAAATCCCTGTCTGTTTCAGTGTTGAGACTTTTCAGGCATGCCTCACTCTACCCAGCTAAATCTTTAGTTTTTTAGCCTTGTACCCATTACCTTACTGGTGATTCCTTAGCCAGCCCCGTGCTTAGCACCTCCTCCTACACTGGTTCCTGAAACCTGCCTGCCGTCATCTGGATCTCCACTTAAACCTTTGGTTAGAGAGAGGGTGATGAAATATAACTCCTCACAAGTTAATCTGGCCTTTAGGAGGATGTAGCTAGGAACTTAGTGCTGTGGCTTCACACTACCCTTCCTGGTCTGCCTCCTTTCTGTAGATGGAGTGCCTGAAACTGATCGCCTCCCCCAGATTCACAGACAAGAGGGTGGGCTACCTTGGGGCCATGCTTCTATTGGATGAGAGGCACGATGCCCATCTGCTCATTACCAACAGCATCAAGAAGTGAGAGGGTTCTGGGGCACTTGAAATCAGGGCGTTGGGAAGGTGGGAATCGAAAAATCCCAGAGGGCTGCCTGCTTTCTCTAATGAGAAGAACTGGTTTTCTCTGGCTTGACTGACCATCCTAACAAACCCTACAGTGACCTGAGCCAAGGGATTCAGCCGGTTCAGGGTCTGGCCCTGTGTACTCTGAGCACCATGGGCTCTGCTGAGATGTGCCGAGACCTAGCCACTGAGGTGGAGAAGCTGCTTCTGCAGCCCAGCCCCTACGTGCGCAAGAAGGTGAGATGTAGATCTCTAGACATTTGCCTCTCCAGAAGTTGCTCCCAATCTGCCATGACGAAGAGGTGTGGAGTCTACCTTGGTGGCCCTATCTGAGGCTCTTGAATTCCGCAGGCAGTTTTGACCGCCGTGCATATGATCCGGAAGGACCCTGAGCTCTCCACCATCTTCATTCCGCCTTGTGCCAAGCTGCTCCACGAGCACCATCATGGTAAGGGCACAGAGCTGTCCACCATCCACTTCAGATCTGGCTATGAATAGGTGAAATGAAAAGCAGATCAGCAAAACCCCATCATCGGACAAGGGTGGCGCACACATGCAGACACATACGACTGTAGTAGACTGTCCCATGGCCTGGCCCACCATTCACTGCCCCACCCTGACCCCAGGCATCCTGCTGGGCACCATCACGCTGATCACCGAGCTCTGTGAAAGAAGCCCTTCAGCCCTCAGGCACTTTCAAAAGGTGGGCTAGTGACGGGGCAGGCCATGGGGCAGGCAGAGGTGGGTGGTGGGTGAGGAATCGGGACTTTGGTTGAGAAGAGAGAAGGAATGCCCGGACAAGGCTGCCTGCCTTCTTCCAGGTTGTACCCCAGCTGGTACACATCCTCCGGACTCTGGTGACAACAGGCTACTCCACAGAGCACAGCATCTCTGGAGTCAGTGATCCCTTCTTGCAGGTAGGTTGACATTTCTCCAGAACAGAGAAGGCTTCACAGGAAAACCATGGCTGGTAGTCACATCCCATTTTGGCACAGTCCAAGTCACAAGCTCAGCATCGCTCTAGTTATCCTAGGGCTGGAGACAGTGGTTACCAAAAATCAGAAAATCCAGTTTGTCAGCCATACAAAAAAACCTGTTCCAAAGCTGGGTGTGGTGGTGCATGCCTTTAGTCCCAGCACTTGAGAGGCAGAGACAGGTGGATCTATTCGAGTTCAAGGCCAGCCTAGTCTACAAAACAAGTTCCAAGATAGCCAGGGCTAAACAGAGAAACTGTCCCCAAAAAAACAAACGTAAAAAGGTCTGTTCCAAACTCCCCTGACTCTCCACAAGTCTGATCTCCTCCCAGGGTCCAGGGGATCTGTGGGGGTGAGAGGGAGGGGTGAGAAGTGCTAAAGAGTCAGACCCCTGACAGAGTTACCCCTGGTGTTATGTCTTTTCACTTCAGGCCCATGACATTATCCTATAAACCTCTTTAATCCAACCCTAGGTCCAGATACTTCGTCTCCTTCGGATCCTAGGGCGGAACCATGAAGAAAGCAGTGAGACCATGAATGACTTGCTGGCCCAGGTGAGAGGCATCCCTTAGGCATGTGGTTTCTTAGGGTCCATCAGCCCCAAACATTCTTCACATGGCCATTAACTGTGCACATGTAATTGCCTTTCTGTCACCCCCACCCCAAATGGATGAATTCTATGAAGGAAGGATATAGTCTGTCATCGTGCTATTGCCCAAATGTGTAGGCAGGTCCCAACATCTAGTGGGGGTCAGGGAACTTGGTTAAGGGCTGAGGGATGAATAGAGAACATGATAGTCACCTTCCGGAAATCACAGGGAGACTAGAGCCCTGTGCAGATGTATCTCTCCCACTACCCACACAGGTTGCCACCAACACAGACACCAGCCGAAATGCAGGCAACGCAGTCCTGTTGGAGACAGTGCTGACCATCATGGACATCAACTCTGCAGCAGGCCTCCGGGTACCATTATATACCCATGTGCCCTCCAGCTGAGGCTCCATCTGCCCAGCTGGTCCTAATCACTGGCTTTTCCCAGCACCCATCATGGAGGGGATCCCACTGAACAAGTGACTTCTTCTCTGACCACCTCCACTTTCTTCTGATAGGTTCTAGCCGTTAACATTCTTGGCCGTTTCTTGCTCAACAAGGACAAGAATATTCGGTAACAACCCCTGGTGTCTAGCTATATTGAACCACTGTACATCTGGCTCTGTGCATTTCCCCATCTTCATCCACCTAACTCTTACCTATCTCGGAGACAACACAGGCTGTCAAGGCAGATGACCTCTGTGACATGGCCTCTCTTACCCTGACCAGGTATGTGGCCCTGACATCATTGCTCCGGCTGGTACAGTCTGATCACAGTGCCGTGCAGCGCCATCGCTCCACTGTGGTAGAATGTCTGCGGGAAACAGATGCTTCCCTTAGCAGGTAAGTAGAGGTAGAAGGGGGTGGGGACAGTTTCTGGTGGCCGAAGCACAACCTAGCTCAAAGCAGCTGAAATAAGAACTAAAGAGAAAAGGTCCTGGGAACGGTGGAGTTAGAGCAGGCTAACCTGGGCCGTCTACATGGCCACCTCTCTCCCGCCAGGCGGGCCCTAGAGCTGAGCCTGGCTCTGGTGAACAGTTCCAATGTGCGGGCCATGATGCAGGAGCTGCAGACATTCCTGGAGTCCTGCCCCCCTGATCTGCGGGCTGACTGTGCTTCAGGCATCCTATTGGCTGCAGAGAGGTGAGAAGACCAGAGTCAGAGGGTGCGGCCTGGGAGGGATGGCGACAGGACTGATGAGTCACGTTCTCTAGGTTTGCTCCGAGCAAGCGGTGGCACATAGACACCATCCTACATGTACTGACCACGGTGAGATGGGGCACTTAGGGAGCTGGGTAGGAGTGAGCAGAGCTCACTCACGGCTCTGACTCAGCCACATCCACCCCTCTCCAGGCAGGCACCCATGTGAGGGATGACGCAGTGGCCAACCTGACCCAGCTGATTGGGGAGGCCCAGGAGCTTCATGCCTACTCTGTGCGCCGCCTCTACAGTGCCTTAGCAGAAGACATCTCTCAGGTCTCACTCCCCTCTCCCCGGCTCCAGCCGACCCAGCCTTTTTTTTTTTTTTTTTTTAATTCATTACGTATACAGTGTTCTATCTACATGTATGCCTACACGCCAGAAGAGGGCACCAGATCTCACTACAGATGGTTGTGAGCCACCATGTGGTTGCTGGGAATTGAACTCAGGTCCTCTGGAAGAACAGTCAGTGCTCTTAACCTCTGAGCCATCTCTCCAGCCCTTTCCATTTCAAAACTAGCATTTGAATGGTTTTCCCCCAAGCATAGTGGCCAGAAGATGGTCAAGGACAAAGCCCACCTTTTTCCTGTTACCTTCTGTGCTGGTCCTGGTGCCTACTGACTACAATTCCAAATATAATTTTCTTTGGGCTCCACATACTGTACTTTATCAAATGCCCACCTCCCAGGATCAAATGAGATATATTAAACCTTGGCACATATATTTATTTCTATTATCACCTCCAGGTATTGGCTGACACCTGTTAATCCAGTGCTGAATGGATTAACAGGTGTCAGCCGATACCTGTAACTCCCTCTGTCTACTTAGAGTGGGCAGAAAGCATCCATGTTCCCTCAGAACTTCTCAGGGCTCTGTCACGTGACCAGGCCTGTAGTTTTATGCTTGCCCACCAGAGGGCAGTAGGAACCAAAAATGCCAAGCCAGCGTGCTAACAAACTTAACCTTGCCAACCCCACAATCTTTGCACTGTAGTAACGGGACACTGCAGGATCTAGAAGAGAGGTCGCCCCCAACTAACTCAGCAGTGTCTCTTCCCTCACACAGCAACCACTGGCTCAGGTGGCAGCCTGGTGCATTGGCGAGTATGGAGACCTCCTGCTGGAGGGTAACTGTGAGGAAACTGAGCCTTTTCAGGTGAGATCTGAGGAGCCAGAGATACACTGGGGAGGGATCATCAGGCCAGACATGACCTGTAGCCCTGACCTGTTGTCCACACCTGAAGGTTGAAGAAGAGGAGGTGTTAGCGCTACTGGAAAAACTGCTCCAGTCCCACATGTCCCTGCCAGCCACCCGAGGCTACGCCATCACAGCCCTCATGAAGCTCAGCACGAGGCTTCGGGGAGATAACAGGTAAGGAGGTGCCGGCCATTGAAAGATGTTCCCTTTCCAGTGTCAGCTAGTCGGAACTCTGCAGGGACACGCCCCTCTTCCCATCCCCCTAGACCTTAGGAATCTGCTTTGGAGCCTCATCCGTTAGATATCTCCTTACTCTGTGAGGCTTCTCCCTCCCCTCTCGTGGAAGAGCAAGCCATTGACCTTCCCTCTCATGTGGCCCGTTGTGTCCCAGACGTATCCGCCAGGTGGTATCCATCTACGGAAGCTGTGTGGATATAGAGCTTCAACAGCGGGCTGTGGAGTATAACGTCCTCTTCCAGAAGTATGACCACATGAGGTATGTCCAGAACCCCACATGGAGAATTTCAAACTCTATTCTTCTCCACATATGAGAGCCTCTCAAATCCTTACAGTTCTGGATTCTCAGTGGCTGTCTGAAGACCAGCAACAATGTCCTAGGAAACCAAAACCATGCTTGGGACCCTGCATGTGACCCTGCATGCCCAGGGCCCTCTATGTCCTTAGTCTTCCCAGATGCTTCTGTGAAAGCCTAGGGCTGACACACAGAGGAACCCTTGCGTTCCACCCTCTCAGGGCTGCCATCCTTGAAAAGATGCCACTTGTGGACCGCAGTGACCCTCAAGTTGATGAGGGAGGGAAGCAAAACAAAGCAGGGGCCCAGCTCTTGGAGGCGGCAGCCCCTGCCCCCACAGAGCCCCAGGTGAGGAGGCTGGAAGGCCTGGGTAAGCAGGACTTCTGTGGGTGCTCACGCCTTGCCATGACCCTCCTGCACATTCCCCCAGGCTGATAAGCTCTTGGATCTGCTCGATCTCCTGGATGACACGTCTGGGCCTGCTCAGCGTCTTCCTCCTCTGGATCCTTCCTCTTCCCCAGGGGAGGCCTTAGTACACCTCCTGGACCTTCCCTGTGCACCTCCACCCCCTGGTAAGCCTCAGCAAAGGGAGGTACTTTATAGAAAGTGGGTGGAATTGGGTCACTTCTCTTGCTGAGCCAAGGACAGAGACACCCATCTCAGGAGGCAAAGGTTTCATTCCACTTTAGTTCCCTGTAACGATCTCCCTTGTTTCTTACCCCAGTCTTCGGTCCTGTCTCCACTCCAGGCTGGGTCCTGGAACTTCCTGCTGCCCACTTAACTAGTTCCTGCTACTCCCCAAATCCTTCCACCTCCAACACTTGACATTTCATGTTCTTTACCTAGCAGCTCATATGACTAGCTCATTCTCGCTTTTCAGGCTTCAGCTAAATGTCAGCTGTCTTACCCTGCCTCTCTCCTGTTTATCTTAGTACTTCCTGTTACTTTTGACTTTTGTTAATGACGTCATGGCAATGGTTATCTTGCATTTTGTTGTTTTTCTCCCCCGACTCTGCTAGATGGGTTGCCTCCAGCCTCAGCTTGTCTAGATTGGGGCAATGCAGGGCCAAGATTCCCCTGCTCCATTTTTATTGGATGAGTGGATGGATGTGCTATATTAAACCTGTGCACTGAGCTCTCTCTCTCTCTCTCTCTCTTGCTCTCTCTCTCTCTCTCTCTCTCTCTCTCTCTCTCTCCCTTTTCCAGCTCCCATCCCCAGTCTTAGAGTGTTTGAGCGTGAGGGCGTACAGCTGGACCTTTCTTTCATGCGGCCCCTGGAAATCCCAACTTTGCTCTTGGTCACTGCCACCACCACCAACTCCTCAAGGGAGGATGTTACCCACTTCGTCTGCCAGGCAGCTGTGCCCAAGGTTTGGAAAAGTGGGATTCAGCCAGGTGTGGTAGCTTGTGCCTGTAATTCTAGAACTTGGGAAGCTGAGACAGGGGAATTGCTGTTTGAGGCTAACCTGGGCTACATAGTGAGTTGGAAGCCAATTTGGACTATATTGTCACAAAGAAGAAAAAAATTAGGGTACCCCAGGAGAAAAGGCTAGAAAGTAGTGAGGAACGGGGAGGCAGAGTGAACTGGGAAAGGGGAGGATGTAAACAGTTATTATCTAAATTTAGATTTAATCAAAAAATGTTTGGGAGCCAGTGGGTGTGGAGGACTGCCTGATCCCAACCCTCTGTCCAAACCTCCCATGTCCAGAGTTTCCAGATGCAATTACAGGCCCCCAGTGGGGATACAATTCCAGCTCAGGCTGGCCCTCCTATCACCCAGCTCTTCAGAATCCTCAATCCTAACAAGGTGAGTTGTCAAACTATGTGGATAAGAGAGATGGGGACAATCAGGGACCTAACCTTGGCTTCTGCTTTCCCATTTTTAGGCGACTTTGCGACTGAAGCTACGCCTTACCTACAACCACTTTGGCAAGGCGGTACAGGAGGTCTTTGAGGTTGATAACTTGCCTGTGGAGACTTGGCAGTAACTTGCTGGGATCAGTGTCTGACCTGGGTGTGTCCAGGCTCTTGGTATCTTATTCAAGAAATGGAAATAAAGTCTTGCATAAATCACAAGAAAACTTTACTCAAAAGTGAAGTGATAGAACAAACAAATACAGCCAAGAACAATGGTCGGTCACAGTAGTCAGGGGCCAGGGTTATGTCCGGTCTTCCTTACCAGGGCCTTAGGGGAAGGAGGAGTTCATGGCTAAGCAGCATAATTTGAGTGGTTCTCTATTTTGATTGACAGGCTTGGATCCTATAAGCCTTTCCTCACTGTGCATGACCCCTCCCTTGATACATTTGACTTTAACCACATACTCATTCTGCCGAGGCATAGGATGGTAAACAGGGGATTGACCTTAAAAGTTCACCCAAAGGACACAGTCTACTGTACTTTGTTTACACCCAAAACCCATCTAGGACCAATCACTCCCTGTTTTCCATATCTGAGTATGTTCTAAAATGTTTGAATAACAGCTGTTCCCAAAAGGGGAGTTTTTGATGGCTGCTGGGGGAAGACAGACTTATTCTATTATTTGAAGTGGGACATAAATATAACTGGGTTCAGGTGGGGGTCCTAGGTGCATTGTTAGAAGGATGTGTGTACATAGTATATGCAGATGAGGACTCCAGGATGCCAGGTGTATTGTTAGATGGGAGGTGTGTACAGCTCAAACAAACCAAGTGGAGTTGTTCCAGGCTGCTAAGCTGTTGCCTAACCTAGCTTGCCTCTTAACTGCCGTAGCTCACATGAAATCTCTCTGCACCCTCTGCTGGGAACACTCCTGAGGGCTAACAGCAGATGGCACTCTGGCCCTATACATACACTGTCACCACAGTGTGAAGACACTGCCTCCTCCAACAAATAATGAAAGCCTATGAAGCCTGAGGGGCAGAAAGGCATATTCTGACCTAGTGAGAGAGAAAATGCAGAGGGACAGGGACAGTGCCTTCTCCACAGGAAGCATGACTTCCTGAAACCCCAAGATCCTGGCTCAACAATGACAGTTTTCTTCCTACCCCTCTCTGGGCTGAAGAGCAAATTTATCACTACACTGCCGCATAGGGCGCTCTACCCCCCTGGTCACAGTGACACACCTGGCAGAATTCCCAGATTTCTAACAAGTTCTCACCCATCTCTCCCCTTGTTGCTATTCCTTACACCCCAAGGCAGGGAAATCCCTGCTGCTTCCCAGCATCTCTAACTCAGCTGTAAGGCGGCGGCTTCAGAGCTGCTGGCAGAATCAATGGCATCGACCACGGGAGGGGGGGTGGCAAGGGATTTTCCTGTGCTTAACTACTGATCACGGCTAAGTGGAAATCCTATAAACACGAGCGGAAATCAATGGAGGCTGCTTAGCGGCCAGGGGAGGGGGCGGCCCACAGATTGCATCTGACGGATGAGGAAAGCAGAGAGGGAGGGCCCCAGGACGGCTAGCTGGGAATGGGTGAGAGACCAGTCAGAAGCCGAGACAGACCGGGCTCTGTTGGCAGGGAAGGGGCACAGTGCGTCCAGATGTGGATGGCAGCTTCAGAGCTCCCTTCCTCTTAGAAAGTGAACCCTGCTCCCATAAACGGCTGTCAGGATGTTGAGTCCCCTGTGGCTTCACTGGAACTGTTTGCTTCCAGCAGGCGCTGGTAGTCCAGAGGCCTGAAGCGCTGGAGGTATACCAAGAGCTTGGCAGGTGCCTTCTCCTGTGCTGGCACTCCTGCGGGCAAGAAAGAGATGCAGCCATTGAACACGCATTCACTTGACTTCCTGCCCACCCAGCCAGGACTCCAAGCCACCTACTCCCTTGCTGGACTGCAGGGCTAAGACCCCCCCAAAGACCCGCTCGGTTGTGTGGCTGGAAAGTCATGCGTGTGCCTCTCCTCCAGCAATGGGAAAAGGCGAGGAAGTGCCCTGTGCCATGAAAACAGGGGAACCAACTCATTTCACTTATTACCACTCTCTCCCAATCAAGATTCAAGCCCATCGCAGCAAGCCAGAGCTCATTAGCCTGGTAATGGAGCACATGCAGAGTAGAACTGGAGAAAACCAAATGCCACAGCAAATAAAGAAAAGCAGGAACTGGAGTACCCGTCACAGGATCCTGTTTCTAACCAGCTATTACCAGTGTTGTGAATGGATATTGGCATGCTGACCATGCAGGAAACTCTATGTGCACTTTCTAAGGAGGCTCGGCCTCTCAGGCTGTCAGGACCTGTTGGGTGTACAAACCCTTAAGTGTAGGGATGAGCTGGCATGGAAACAGAAAAATCTGCCCAAGTACCCTCCTGCCCCATACAAATGTAATGTTCTTGTCTTTACTCCAAGCCAAAGGCATAATCCAGAGGGTGTGGTTCATTCCCTAACCCTGTGATTCCAGCCCTGGGGTGGGGTCACAAGCCTAAGGCCTTATCTGAGCTACATAGAAGACTGAAGAAAAAATCCAAGGAAATAATGAGGATGTAGGAAGTTGAAAGAGAAAACGGAAGTTGGTGGGAAAGGATCAAAGAAAGCAACAGCAAACAGAACCAGGAGAACTAAATGAGGTGATGATACCTAGGATAAAGAATGGGGACGGAGGGGGGCGCTGCAGAGATGGCTCAGAGGTTAAGAACACTTGCTGCTCTTCCAGGGACCTGAGTTCAATTCCCACATGGTGGCTCCCAACCATCTATAACAGGATCTGGTGCCCTCTTCTGGTGTGCAGGCAGAAGGCTGTATAATATATATATACAGCCTTATAAAATATATATATATATTTTAATGCAGACAAAAAGTAAATCTAAGTTAGCTACTCTAGAATAGTAAATGATTTTCTGGAAGTGTAAACAAACTGGATCTTTGAAAAAAATCGCTACAAAATACTTTCCTTATGAAAATGACTCTGGGGAGCTGGAGAGATGGCTCAGAGGTTAAGAACACTGACTGTTCTTCCAGAGGTACTGAGTTCAGTTCCAAGCAAAATATTTATTATGTATACAGTATACAGAAGAGGATACCAGATCTCATTACAGATAGTTGTGAGCCACCAAGTGGTTGCTGGGAATTGAACTCGGGTCCTCTGGAAGAACAGTCAGTGCTCCCAACCTCTGAGCCATTTCTCCAGCCCATAAATCTTAAAAAAAAAAAAAAAAAAAAAGAAAAGAAAAAGAGAGAGAGAGAAAGAAAGAAAGAAGAAAATGATTCTGTCTCTCCACTGCTCTGGCTCAGGGGGTGTTTCCAATGAGGTGAAATGAGAAGGAGCAGAGACAAGCTTCAGAGAGTCTGCCTCCCTCACCAAGCATCTTGCTGAAGCTGAAGATCTTTTCTAGGGCAGGTGCTACTTCAGTCTTCTCACGAACCATGGCCTCTACCTCACCCACAGCATAGCCGAAGTCTGTCGAATCCAGATCTACTCTGAGCGGTGGATCCTGGTCATGGTCGCCAGATAAAGCCAGCTTCCAGGAACTTCGTGTAGTTATAAAACTAGCTACTTCTTGTAGCTTCAGGGGACCCAAGACGGCAGCCACATCTGCAGACTCCAGTTCCTCAGCCCCTAGCAGCTTCAAGAGCTGAGCCACAATTGCAGGTTCCAGTGTGAGTTCCACATACTCATTGTGGTTTCCTGAGATGCCCGCTACTCCAGGGCATTTGAGCTCCCATCCACTGCCTTCTCGCTGTCGCAGCCAGTGGTCAGACCGCATAAGGCTTAGCTCAGAAGTATCATAGTAGGTGTCTCGGAAGGTGACCCGGTGCTCCAGGGTGCCCCCCAACTCTTGCAGCCTTTCCTCCGTGTCAGGCCCTGGAGCAAACTTTCGCTCCACTTCAATCAAGCCCTGGGCCATGCTACCTGCAACACACGTTTGCAAAAAACATTCACTGCGTGCTCAAGGGTGTGACTGATCAGCAGAGAGCTCCTAGTCCTCGATGAAGAGGCACATGCACTGTCTCAGAGCTCTGCCTCAATGACACAAGGCTCTACTTCGAGATTTCAGCGTGCTGCAATGGTGACACGTCTTCAGTTAAATCCTAGTTCTGATAACGTCTTCAACCCAAAAGGCTCCCTAGAAAGCAGGCCATGATGCTGATGACTTTTCAGCATCTTTACACCTCGCCACCCAGGCCAGTGGTTCACTGCCCGGGATGTCCTGTCATTCTTTGCACAACACCGACCAGCTGAACCTCAGAACTCTCTACAAGACCCCAGGGTCTCCCTCTCCTGGGACCCGGAAATGAGGGAAGGGAACCCACGCTACACCCGCGAGGAATGCCGGGAGCGGTGTCCGGCTCCGGACCTTGGCTCTGGCTCTTTACGCGCGAGTCCGGTCCTAGCTCCAGCGGCCATATTAGACCGGTGTAGCAGTGCCGATGGCAAGCTAGGCCCGAGAGCTCTATTTCGTTACGTGCGACCTAACCCGGTAGGCAAAAGGAGCCAGTCTATTCTCTCCTCCGCTGCTCATCCTGGTTCCTTCCTGGAGCCCGGGCCTCGGCCAAGATCTCGAACCTTAGCGTGAGCCTGGCACCCTGGGCCCGATGCATGATGGGAGATGTAGTTCCAAAGGGCCACCTCACCTTTCGTGCCCACCCGTCGCTATGGTGATCAGAAACATGCAATTAGTTGTTGCCTGTATGACTCTATCCAAAGCTGAACAGGCGAGGATTAGGGGTGGCGAACGTGAAGAGTAGAATGCAAGGATCTTAGGCTCGAGGCCCCAACCCCTCCCAGCGTAGACTATGGGTGGGCCTGACGAGCCACGAGCCACTCAGATACTGCAGTTTATGGCTGCCCACTAAGGGCTGGCCAGTGGTAAAGGTCTGGCGCACGAGTGGAGTAATTCAGCTTAGCCACTTGGAATGTTTTTATTTATTTGTTTGTTTTGGCACAAGGATCTCTTGTAACCCAAACTAGCCTGGAACTTGTGATCCCCTTAGAGTAGTGAGTTCTGAGTTACATGTGTGAGCCACCATGCCCTGCCTCTATTCTGAAATTTTAGAGGGAATCTAATACAAACTAGTACAAATATTTAGGATGAGAGAGAGGGAAACTTTCAATCAGGGCAGGAAGTGATATTTTGAATGCGAATTAGAGATGTGATGGGGGAGCTGGATAGATGGTTCAGCACTTAAGTGCACTCGCTGTGCTTGACAGAGGACTGCGATTACCTTCCCAGCACTTAAATGGAGGATCACAACCTCTATAATGCAGTTACAGGGGATCTGACACCCTCTTCTGGACTCCTCTGGTACCACAGATAAAATGCTGAAATTAAAAATTAATTATAGAAGGAGAAGAATACTATGGGATTTTTTTAAAAAAGATTTATTTATTATGTATACAGTATACAGAAGAGGGTACCAGATCTCATTACAGATGGTTGTGAGCCACCATGTGGTTACTGGAAATCAACTCAGGACCTCTGGAAGAACAGTCAGTGCTCTTAACCTCTGAACCATCTCTCCAGCCCCCTGCTACGGGATTTTGATTGCTGGAGGCCTAGGTGGAAGAAACTTCCTGAGTAAAGGCCCCAAAGCTAGCTACAGCACCTAGTCAGTATCTAAGCAGACAATGGATTACAGTTGAGAGAGTGCCAACCTAAGCTGCTGGTTGTTGCCAGCCTAGCAGCCCTTGAGCTGGCTTTGTCAGGAGTAGGAGAAGTAGTCATGCTTCTGAAATGCCAGCATCTGGGACAGCTGAGGCAAAGGGATCACTTGCTTGAAGGTCACAGCCTGAGGTGAGCCTGAGCTACAGACTGATTTTTAGGCCATCCTGGGCTAAGGGTGGGACCTTTCCTGGAAAACACAAACAAAAACAAAAATAAACACAGAAAGACACAAGAGTCACCCTCTGTCTGCTTTCAGAACCAAAGATGGATCCTTAACTTTATCCTAATACTGTAGTGTATTTTTAGACCTTAATTTTGACCCTGCCTCTAAGTAAAGACACTGTCAATTCTAGACTTGCTTCCATGATAAGTGACACCTGCCATACCTGCTCCCTTGTTTCTAGAAACAGCCTGGGGCATTATGGGAAAGTTCATGGTTTACAAGCAAGGCATCTTGAACATGGGAGGGCATTACACAAACTGCTGCTTCTGGTCTGCTGGGCTGTATCATATAGAACACACAAAAAAATCAGTGCTTTCTGGGTCAACAATACTGAGAAGTAAAGCCAAAGGTCTGAGTGGGGAAGAGACATCCCCAGACCCCAGCTCTTCCGGTCAGCCTGAATCTCATGTGTTCTTTATTGAACTCTTCAGCTAAATTCAAGGCTGACTGCTTCACTGCTGACCACTGTCCTTGGTATGCTACTCTGCCTCCCCAAGCCTCTGCTTCACAATTAGACAAGGATTGGAGATTCATTAACAAATTCACATTTTACATGATAGAAACTCAAGATATTGGTTCCTTCCCCACCCTTGATTTCAGGAGCTTTTGCTTTTATTGTTACTTAAGAAAAATATGACTGCCAGGCAGTGATGGCACACATTTTAACCTTGCACTTGGGAGGCAGAGGCAGATGGATCTCTGAGTTCGAGGCCAGCCTGGCCTACAGAGTGAGTTCTAGGACAGCCAAGCTTGCTTCACAGAGAAACCTTGTCTTAGAGAGGAAAAAAGAAAAGAAGAAAAAGTATATATATGTATACTTTATATATATATAATATATATATAAATATATATATACAATATATATATAAAGTTAGCTTGGGCTCTGGAATCAGACCACTGAGGTTTGCATAAAGGAACTATTATCTATTGGCCATGCATTCTTGAGCTGGTAAACCTTGGTTTTCTCTACTATAAAATGAACTCCTGCATACTCCGTTTTAGAATCTTAAAAATCAGAATATAAAGCATTGATGAGCTGGCAAGCTGAAGAGGAGAAGGGACCAGAACCTCCCGCTCTCCCTACCCAGTGGAGGAGAGCAACTGAGTTGAGAAAACAGCAACTCTAGGAGACTTCAGAGTAACTGCTATGAAAGAGAAGGTTCTAGTAGTCAAAAGGGAACCGATAAGGCTAGGAAGGCTAGGAAATAGTGATGGGCCTCTGATGATTTTGGGCAGCTTACAGAACAGCTTGTTCTAATAGTGATTTAAAGCAAAACACACGGTTTCTGTAAGCAGGATAAAGAGGAGGGGACAAGTGTTTAAAGGGACCTGCCCTTTTTGCAGGAATAGGGTAAACCCAGAGCCTGAGTCAAGGAAAAATCCAGATGGCAAGGTTGGCCTGCTCCGCCCCAAGATCCTGGCCCCGACCCGTCTGTGCGCCCTGGGACGCGAGTAGACAGACTTGGCACTAGCCGTCTATAGAGGGCGGAGGCCCGAAGACTACAGCTCCCGGCATGCAATGCGGCGGGCGGGTCGCTGCACCTGCTCAGTGGGGCTGCCCCGGGCGCCTGGGTATTGATTATTCCATTGTGTGGGACGCCTCGGCTCCAGCCAGTGAATGAGGCGGAGGAGTGAGGGCTAGGAAGAGGAGGAGGGCGAGGAGGAGGAGGGCGAGGAGGAGGAGGAGGAGGAGGAGGAGGAGCAGACAGGGAGCAAGCCAGTGCCCAGGGTGAATCAATGGAAACCCACTCACGAAGCCGGGAAAACACTTCAGCCGCAGCCAAATAGCATTGATTATTTTCTTTCACTTCCCTCACCGCCGTGAATTTATTTATTTTTCCATCTCCGTCCCCGACGCCCCGGAGCGAGCGCTGAAGGGAGGGAGGAGGAGGGGCAAAAAAGGAATCAACACATCGGAGAAGTCCCTTCCAAGAGCCGCCCCCTCCCTCCCTCCCTCCCCGCCCGGCGCTGCTTGGCGGCCGCGGTTCGACTCCCGTCCTTGCTTCCAGCTGAGGTGTAAGTGCATCGATTTCCGATGCTGCTGGGTTGGGTTGGTTTTTTTCTTCTTCTTTTTTTTCTCTCCTCTGCCTCTCACTCTGCTTCCCTTCCATGCTCTTCCGAATCTCGAGACCGAGGAGAGACTGCTATGGGACGGGAAGGGGCTGGGGGAGGGGACGCGGACGGATAGACAGCCGGGAAGAAGGAAGGGGACCGGAGTGTGGGGGAGAAAGGGCGTGCGAGCCGGCATGGGAGAGAGAGGCAGGGCTGGAGAAGATATGGGCCAGCCGGACAGACAGAGGGTAGCGAGAGCCTAGACGTACCGAGCCGAGCTGTACCTGGTTGCGGGCTTCCTGGAGGGAATGGGAGGCTGGGTGAGTGCAAGGGCTCTGAGCTATAGCCGGGAGGGGCCTGCAGCGCCCGGGAACTCAGCTGGCTGCGGGATCGGGGAGAAGCCCGAGCTGCTAGGCTGATGGATGGGCTAGCGCGCCGGGGTTCGGGGTGGAACGGGGAGTGGATACCTTTAATGTTCATTTTTGCCTGAAGTAGGTGAGGGGAGCCCCGTTTACAGTGAAGCGAGCCTGCTCTGCTTTTCCTGTCACCCCCTCCCACTCTCCACCCCCTCTCCTATGTACCCCATCTTTATTTAAGCTCTGAACCACGCTTCCTACTGTGCCTGCACCCCCATTGATCTGTGGTTGTGCCACCTTTCACTTGGCTCCCCACCCCTTCCATATCTAGTTGTGTGTGTCTTGACTGTGACACTTCTCATCCGAGTGATCCTTACCGCGTACCCCTGTCCCTATGTGTCACGCCTAGACCGACTGACTGTTCAGCCATCCACGGCTCTCCTTCAGGGTCTGTCTGCACAACGGTGGCCTTTTCAGCTACTTTGGAGTTTGCTTATCAGCCATGATTGTGGTAGCCTATGGTCAGGGGCCTGAAAAGTCGGGGGATGGAGCGGATGTGTCTACCCCTGATGACGCTAGTGCCCTTTCAGCATGGGCAGACAGCTTTCTGTTCCCCTTCAGCAGAGAAGCCTTGCAACTTCTGGCATTGTTGATCACCTCATTTGCCATGTGCCTTTGGGTCTCCAGTGTGTCCTCTGCTTTTCCAGGAGCTTTCCACCACAAACCTCATCCTCGCTGGCTTAATTTTCCTCCCTTCCCCCATTCAACCATTGTACATATATATTTTAGTCCCGCCAGTTTATTTCAGTTTCCATACCCTTTTATCTGATGAACTCCCCTGCATATTCTCCATCTTTGTTCTGTTTTCTCCTTGGTCAACCAAAGTTGGGGATTTTTTGGTTTGTTTTTTTGTTTTTTTAATCCCTTAACCTATTACCCAGCATTTTAACCCTGGCATTAGAAGATGCCACAAGCAAAGGGCCAGGTGAGAGATGGGGTTATGTTTCGTGAAGGCACATAAAAAGGCCAAGAAATCAATTTTATGGGCTTCCAGGGGCATGTAACTCCTTCATCAATCAGATCCATTATGTCAGTTAACTGTCAACTTTAATTTTGTAAGGGGGTGTTCTTAGCTCCACCCCACCTGGCTGCCCCCATCCTTCAGTTCATTCTACATATCAGTGGCTTTTTCTTCACTTTTTAGTTCATTTTTCTCACGGGATCCTTCTATTATTCTCTTTTTATTTAGCAACATTCTTTATGAGACAGGTTTGATTATTCTTAGAAAACCTAGCCTAAGCAAGGGCCATGTTCATTCAGTCTAAAGAATGGGAAACTCGGATAAAGGACTTGGAGAGTTTATCGTGGGTTTAAACCCATCATTTTTCCAGACCCCAGAAGCGTAAAAGGATAAAAAGATGAAGTAGATATGGGCAGATGATGGAAGAAGGAGAGAACAGGATCAGTAAACACATGGGTTAAAAAAAAAAAAAAAGATGTACGGCCAAAGGAAATGATGAGAATCGATACGGGATTAGTAGAGATGGGGAGGAAGGAACTGGGGGGGAGCGATTAATAAAAACTGGATTAATTAAATAAATAATTATGAGCTAATAGCTGTACAGGAGGAATGAGAAAGACGCTAGAGTGTTCCTAAGGAGGGGTCAACAAAGGCAATATGAAATTAGTGGAGTGGGGGAAGGGGAGGGGAGGGATAAGATGGACTTGAAAAGAGTATTGGTACAAAGAAGGTAAATGGACGGTGAACGCAGGGCTGCTGAGGCAGAGCAGAGCTACACAGAGCCCTGGGGAAGGGAAGAGAAGAGGGAGGTATCAAAGGAGAGGAGAGGACTGCCTGTAGTGTGAGGAAGACACAGCAGAGCAAGGCAGAGAGAGAGAGAGAGAACTGCAGGGGGCAAGCAATTTGGAAAAAATGGCTCAGCAGACTAGCACTGGGCCCTAAAAGAGAGATGCTTATGAGGGAAGAAATTACAGAGATGAAGAGAGGCAGAGGGAGGATCTCAGCAGCATCCATGCCATCGGCCTCATCAGTCACTTTGTATTTTAGTGCCAAGCCCGGAGAACACAGAAAAGAGATGAAAAAGTAGAATTCCCATTTACTTCCAATGACAGGAACTTGAATCTTCCCAGCCCCCTGAGAACCAAAGACTTCAAGCCTCTGATGTCATAAATTGCTGGGTTGCCTTGGCAACCTGACAGGGTCCCTCCCCCATGATGTCAGAGGCAGCTGGTGTTACCATATTGAGCCCCTCTGCATCACACGTGGCACGAGGGTCTGGATGGAGTCATTTCTGTAGGACTCTTGTCTCTAGCAGTGACTTTGCTTCTCTGGAGCTATTCTTAGCTCAGGACAATTGTCACAAACTACTTTATGAGTGCCTGAGGCTTGCTCGATCCTGACAGAAGCAAGAGGAAGTGACCTCAAGAGACAGCGGGCATCGAGGTTGAAATGGTTGGCTAGAGAGGCCCATGAGAAAAGAGAACCAAAGATGGCAGGCGCCACAGATGAGGAGGGAAGGCTCCTGGAGAGGAGAGCTGAGATGGAAATTCAGAAGGCCAGAGCCAGTGGCAGAGTATAAAGGGATGCCTGCATAGAATACAGAGGAGGGTTTTGAAATGCCAGAGGGCACAGTAATATTTGACTAAAGATAAAAGGCCTCTTTGTTGTGAGAGGCCAGACTGGGAGATACAGGGTTAGTCAGCTCTCCTGAGCAGGCACTGCTGCTATCTACTTTCTTTTTCGAAGGGATAATGAGTTAGGGGTTGAGACAGGGTCTCTGTAGCCCAGGCTGGCCTAGAACTCAAGGAGATCCTCCAACTGCAGTCTCCTGGGTTCTAGAATTTTAGGTCTGAGCTGTCATACCTACCTCTAGTTTCTGATTGTTTTATGAAACTTCCCAGTATCTGTCACACAGATATTCATAAGTACCTGTTGAGCAGATGTTCAGAGAGCCTGAGAGTTGTCCTGAATCCTATCTCTCAGACCTCAGTCTACATACAGTGAAGTTAGAAAATCAGAAAGGAGAGGGAAAGACCTACAGACCCAGGGTAGAGAAGAGAGATGGTGTCGGGCCAAAGGTAGTTAGACTAACTAACCCTCAGGGATCTGGGACATCTATAGAGACAATGTGAAGAAAACATGAATGAGCTATCCTAGGAACTCGGGGTGGATCCAGTTGATACAGAGGCATATTCCAGAAAAGGGCCAGGGGTGTTTTCAAAGAGCAGGCAAATCTGACATAGCATCTCCACCCCATTCCCTATCATGATGCTAAAACTGAATGAGCACAGGTGTACACATGTGCACACACACACACATACACAGTGACCACAAAAGTTCATAAACCAATATCAGACCCACCTTAAACACCTGTCTCAAAGTGGTTACAAGGACGTGAACACTGGCTGAGTAGGCCAAAAGATGAGAGATAAGAGTTAACAGTGCCCAAACCTCGATGTAAACAACCCTGTAAGAAATAACCTTCACATCTGACTGCCTATTGTTGAAAAAAAAAAAAATTCTGAGATACAGAGCTCACTATGAGTCTCAGAGTGCATGTGCAGAAAGAAGCCTTGGGGAGAAAGGTGTATGACACCTGTCCTGTTCTTGCAGTCAAGAAGCAAAAGCCCCTGAATGGTTAAGAAAGCTACAGATGAGACAAGAAGAGAGGGTCTGGGGAGAGGCTGGCCTATAATAAGCAAGCCCAGGCAGCAGAAGGGGCTGGAGGTGGGGGTGGCGGTGAGGAGAGCGGCCAGTGGCAGCTATGTGTGCTGTCAGCAGCTGCCACAGACTTGGGCAGCTCATATTTTGCAGTGGGTGACAAGCTGTCGACCGGCGGTCCTTTACCTCACTGTTAGAAACTCATTTCATTGATTTTTCCATCTTTCTTCTCAGACTCTCACGCTAAGCTTCGGGCATCCCACCACCCACTCTCCCAGGGAGGGCCCCTCTGCTCTCCGGGAAAGCCTCATCGAACTGACTGCCCACCAGTCCCCTTTACCCCCACCCTAGTAAAAGATTTGGAGACAATGTCCAGGTGGTGGACCTATCCTGTGTTAAGCTTTGCTGGTAGAATAGGGAAGTCTTTTTCTTCTTTTATAATTTTTTTCTTTTTTTTTAAAAAAAAAAGACTTATTTATTATGTATACAGTGTATAGTAGAGGGCACCAGATCTCAGTACAGACAGTTGTGAGCTGCCATGTGGTTGCTGGGAATCGAACCCGGGTCCTCTGGAAGAACAGTCAGTGCTCTCAACCTCTGAGCCATCTCTCCAGCCCCTTAATTTTTTTCTTGAGACAAGGTTCTGCTGTTTAGTTGTAGCTAGCCTGGAACCTGGTCAGAAGACCACGCTGGCCTTCACTGACAGTGATACTCCAGGCTCTGCCTCCCAGGTCCTGGTTATTCTTTAGCTTTTGTTTTTGTTTGTTTTTATTGGGGGGGTCCACCCTCAAACTCACTCCATAGCAGAAGGTGGCCTTACACTCGTGATCCTTTATTATCTCCCCCTCCCAAATCCTGGGGTGACAAGCATGTAACATTATGTCCAGCTTCTTTTCCGTTTCCTGCCAAAGCAACTCAGCACCCCTCAACATTTTTAATTCAGTTGTCAGAAGAGAGAATTGGCGTTTCCTCCTGTATTTGGGCACAAATACAAGATTGTTTCAGAGCTGACGTTCAGGCCTTAGAATCCACAACAGGGCCATCCACCGCATGATGTGTGCATGCGGACATACACCATCAGGAAACCTCATTGCTCAGGGTGTGTGCATATAGGGTCTATAGCATGCTGAGTGCCAAGCTCATGGGGCAGGATGGGTGTGGGACGTATGTTTTTAGTTTAAATGTCGACATTTCCCCGATGCAGCTCCAGTCCCAGCTTACCCTCACCCTCTGGGACTGGGTTTGAGTGAAAGATCAAGAGTCGTTTCCAGCCATCGCTTCTTAATGAAGGGAGGCAGGGGACTGGATTGTTTCCTCAGAGGAAACACAGGAGTAAAGCCCTTTCTGTACTCAGTAATGTCACCCCCTGTGTGTCGGCTGTTCAAGCCAAAGGCCCTCTGCCCCTGACCTCTAACCCTCATGTCCCTCTCCCCCTTTTCCCCCAGGCCTCTTCCCTCCTTCATGGCTATCTCATCCCATTTTTGGAAAACCAGCCTGTTCAGGCCACAGGCCTCTTTTTCCACCTCCTGCTTCTTCAGGCTATGTGGTTTCTAAAAAAACCCAGGGATACATCCTGGTGCTTTAGGGACCAAAGTGCACTGGAGAATGGGAAAGAAAGAAATAGGTGCTGGACAGTCAGGCATGGTGCACCCATGCCGCCATCACAGCACTTGCAGGTGGAGGCAGGACTCAGGGTTCAAGGTCATCTTCTGCTGCCATGGGAAGTTTGAGGCTAGCCCGAGGCTTTTCCTTGAAAAGGTTCTGGACAGACTGGACCGGAAGAAGAGTGTGTGGGATCTAGGGATAGAAGAACTGACTGGGAGGAGAGGGGTCCTGTAATTGTTGTGTGGGCCCAGAAAGAGCCTCAGAGAAGGCGGGTGGTCTGAGCCCTTCCCCACCCTCCTAGCCCAAGAGGAGGGAGATGCATGGTCATGTGTGAAAACATCAAGGCCCCAGGTCAGTCCTGAGTTCAAGCCAGGCTGCTTGTGACCCTTCCAGGGAGCTAAGGTGACAAATTAACCATTATAATGAAGTCACTGCTTTTTGTTTATCTTTGCTGGTTTCCTGGGAGATCTGTCCTCTGGCCAGACAGGGCAGTGTGGGGGAGGAGGAGGAGGACAGCAGAGGTGAAGGGCAGGGAAGGGCGCCCAAGAGGACAGAGAAGGAAATGTGAAGGACAGGGGACAGCCGAGGTGTGGAAGGCAATGGAGGGGAGATGGGGGCAAGGAGACCGAAGAGAAACATAGGAAAGAGGAAGAGAGCAGAGAGATGGGCGGAGAAAAGAACAATGGGCCCAGAGGGAGGACCAGGGAAAGAGAGGGAGACAGAGGTGAAATACAATGACCAAGCGGGAGGGAAGAGCATGGGCCAAGCTGTGAAAGCTGCAGCTGCTGGGCCTGTGGGCGGGGCCTCATCTCCATCTCTAATGGCTGTGAAATGAGGTTAGCTCCATTAGAAGCAGCAAGATGTAACGAGATCACACTCATTAGGGCTGGGCCATCCTCGTAATTACCACCACCCCAAACACTCTGCGCCAGCCGCCAGCGGCCACCAAGCACTTGCAGGCACACAGCAGTCTACCACAAGATGCAGAATGGAAACATAGGTGTAAGACTCAGGGCTTTAGGGCATGCCTGCCTGAGGTGAGCACGTTCACTCTACTCAAAGAGGTGCCCCAATAGGGCTACACTTAGGCCACCTGCCACACACACACACACACACACACACACACACACACACACACACACACAAGGAGCAATCATTTCCCCCCATCAAGAATTAAGGTATGTGAATTATGTATAAGGTATATGGTTATTTTATTGATCGATCACATCCAAAGTGTTGGTCTGAAAGGGGGGCAAAACTTCATGACATACCATGACATGCCATCCTTTATAATGTGGAAAGACCTGAACTGAGGCTTTAACCACAAAGCTGGGATCCTTTACATATACAGACTAGAACCAGGATCAGATACCAGTGCTGTCTGAGTACAAAGCTGTGAGCTGCTGGTTTTCTTGGTGATAGGATATTGCCACTCCTACATCTCCAGCCCCAAGGTTTTTTTGTTTGTTTTTTAAGCATCATTCTGTTTGTCGGAGTGCATGTGCTAATATGGATACAGGTGTAGACCTTTAACTTTTTTAAAAAACTTGGTTTTTGTTGTGTGTATATGGAGGCCATAGGTCAACTGTGGAGTCAATTCTCTCCCATCTTTATGTGGGTTCTTGGGATCAAACTCAGGCTGATTACCTGCCGAGCGAGACATCTCTCCAACTCTGAACTTAAGAGACGCAAATAGAATAGCCCTACCCAGCCCTCAACCTCTCTGTACAGACAGAACAACCACCTCATCAAGCTCAAAGAGAACATGTCCACAAGGGCAGCATAAAAATTCAAAAAGCCATCGACAGTGCACACCTTTAGTCCCAGCCCTCAAGAGACAGAGGCAGGCAGATCTCTGAGTTCAAGGCCAGCCTGGTCTACAGCCTGAGTTGCAGGACAGCAAGGACTGTTTCACACAGAGAAAAACAAAAACTGCATGTTAGCAATGAGTAGAGGCCCTGTGGACAGACCATTCGAGGGCCAGTCTCATCCTCCTTTATTATTTCATATCGTCTCATGATCATCAGCATTGAAACATGGCCTCGCTATGTAACTATGACTGGCCTCAAACTAATAGTGATACACCTGCCTCTGCCTCCGTGGTGCTAGGATGCTAGGATTAAAGTGTGGATATCTAAGCACACAAGGGGGTAAATGCACACACGCACATGCACATGTGTGCATGCATACATCATCTGTTCTCTTTCTTTCCCATGTAGGACTGAGGATCTGAGGATCAAACTCAGGTCAGGTGATCAGGCTTGGCAGCAAGTGCGTTACCCACTGAGCCATCTGCTTGCTTTTCTTTCTTTCCTTCCTTTTTTTTTTTTTTCTTTTGTTGTTGTTGTTGTTATTCGTGGTGGTGGTGGTGATTTTTCAAGACAGGGTTTCTCTGTTCTTTGGGACCTGCTCTAGAACTACAGAGATCCACCTTGTCTCTGCCTGCCAAGTGCTGGAATTAAAGGCCTGAGCCACCTGCCCTGGTATGATTTTACTATCTGAAAGAGACTTTAAAAGTACTCATCTCAGTTTGTTTCATCACACAGGATGAGAAAGTGTCTGTATTCCTGTTAGAAGGTGGTGGAAGGTCAGTGCTGTGGTGCTTCCCAGAGATGCCACATTAGGAATGTATCTCAGTGGCTGTGTGCCTGTCTAGCATATACCAGAGCCTGGGTTAAAGATGTCAGCTCTTGTAATTACTGCAGCTACCAGTGGAGTATCTCTCCTCAATTCAAGAGACAGAGACACAGGAGATATCTTAGAGAACCAAGGTCTAAACATAAAAATCATGTTTCATTATATATCCTTTAACCATAGAGTGTTACTGGGGAATTGAGGTTTCCTTTTATGGTTTCTGGGTGTCACTGATAAAAAAAAAAAAATTAAAACAAAGCTGAGTGTGTGGACACATGCCTTTTAATCCCAGCCATCAGGAGGCAGAGGCACACTGGATCGCCATGAGTTCAAGGCCAGCCTGTTCTACATATAGTCAGTCAAAGCTACACAATGAGATTCTGTCTTGTGGGGTGGGGGGGCACTAGGAAGTGGGTGGTGCACACCTTTAGTCCCAGCACTCTGGAGGCAGAAGCAGGCAGAACTTTGTGAGTTTGAGGCCAGCCTGGTTTACAAAGTGAGTTCCAAGACAGCCAGGACTACACAGAGAAACCCTGTCTCTAAAAGCAAACAAACAACCCAAAAAGAAGAAAATAAATAAATAAAAATGGCCTTAAAAGGAAGGGTGAAGACCATTTCATTAAAACAAGAGAGAAAAACAGCAGAGCAGGTGAGCTTTGAGAAGGATCTGGGAAAAGAGAGTAAGCTGTACCTTTCCGGTGTATAGATGAGCTGGAGGGCTGCAAGCACCTGTGGATGCTGGAGGACTTCAGAGAACAGCAGGAAAGCCCAGAGAGTAGGAGCAATGCTTAGGATTTTGGCCAGTGTCCAAGGAAGAAGTAGAAAGGAAAAGTTAGACGTCAGAGCCAGAACTCAGGAACGTGCAGGCTCAGCATCCAACCCCTGCGGGCAACTTCACTGAAGGAGGGGCTTCTGGGACTTTTACAAGTCCAGTATCTCACAGGAGGGATAATTATATCTCGCATTGCCTTAGCTTGTCTTTAGATGAATCAGCTCTCCTAACGGTTGGTGTCCTGGCCAAGTGTTTGACAGGCTAGGTTGGATAAACTGTTAAGGGTTAGGGGCAAAAGTATATGTATGCAGTGTTCTAATATTTAAGGCAAGTCAGAATGTCTGTCTTCCCCGGCCAGAGAAGAGCCCAGATTTCATTCCTCTGAACAAGAAGAAGTTCTCCTCTGTTTTGTTAAGGTGTGGACCTTAACCAAGTTCTGATACCTTCCTAAGGTATAGGAGGTGGAGTCCATCCCCTCTCCCCCAGTCTGCCAATGCCTGATGAGCTGCTGGTTGGAAGTTTGATTGTTTTGTTTTTAAGTTTTGGAAGTTTGTTTTATTTTTTCTTTTTTGAAGGGTCTCCCTTATGTAGTCCCTGCTGGTTTAAACCAGGAGCTAGTTACAGAGCATTGAAGAGGCTATGTGGATGCTGAGACCCTCTGTAAGGACAGCACATGTTCTTAACCCACTTTGCCACCTCCTCAGCCACCACCAAGGGAGAAGGAAGTTTCCCACAGTATTTGAGTGTGCCTGTGTTATGTCTATGACTCATACACATAGTATAGGTGTATGCAGTACTAGAATCATGTTACTGCTCAAAAATAAATATAAAAACATTTTGTACTTCCTCTGCTGGCTTTTTACTTATGTGTTTGAGACAAAGTCTTAACCCTAGGCTAGGCTAGACTCGATATGTACTCAGGCTGTCCTCAATTCATGGCAGTCCTGCTGTCTCAGCCTCCTGAAAGAAAGTTGGGATTATAAGCATGGGCCACCAAGCCCAGGAGGGTTTGATTTGTTCGTGTTGGTCAGTGCTGAATGTTAACCCAAGGCCCTGTGCATATAAAGCAAGCATTCCACTACACTATACACCCACCCCATACTTTGGATTTTTAGAGCAGAGAGATTCAAACTGTAGTAGTTGTTGTAATATAATTTATTTATTTACTTATTTAGTAGTACTTGGGATTGAACCAGGGCCTCACATGCTAGGCAAGTGTTTATTTATTTATTTATTTGTGTTTTAAACCAGGCACTCAAACAACTGAGTAGCCCGCGTTGGCTTTGAACTCCCGAGTGCTGGGATTTACATACATACACCACCATGCTTGGCACTTCTTGTTTTGAGACTGGGTCCCACAGTTTGTAGCCCAGACAGGCTCAAATTTATGACCTTCTTGCCTTAGTTTTCTTGAATAGATAGGATTATAAGCAAGGCTGTTACAGTAGTATTTAAATGACATTATTACATCACACAAGCTCACATCAAATTGAAGAACCAGAAAAACTTAAACAGACCTCCTTACAGTGGTATTCTTCCAGAGATACCCGGTGTCTGGATCAGGTAGGATGGTGAGTCTCGGTTTAAGGGGACTAGCCTTTGCCCCTTCACTTCTAAGTGTTCCCACAAATGGGTTCCCAGCTGGCTTCCTAGCCATCCAAGCCTGAGGCATGTGGAACATGTGCCCCTGAGTCTCCCCAGTGCACACAGAGGGAGGGATTCAAGAGATGACTCAGAAGTTAATAATATTGCTGTTCTTGCAGAGTTCAGTGCCTAGTACCTGCAATGGGCAGCTGTCAGCTGCCTCGATCTCCAGCCCCTGGGGGAACTGACACCTACCCTTACACACACATACATAAATAGACAGTTTTTAAAAAATTATCATTCAGACCTATGCACCAGGACAGCCCTATACTACTCCCTAGGCCATCTAACATTGAGTCATGGGAAATGCCTGAGTGGCATGCTTTTCTCCTAGATACCCACCGCTGCTAGAAATGCACACACTTCAAAAACCCATGGACATGTTAATGAGTGTGGCTTCAGCTCACAAGTTCCCTTTCACCCCTGGCACCACCTCCACCTTCCTCCAAGTCTTCCCCTTTCCTCCTCACATCTCACTGGGATCCCTCAAGTCCACCGTAAGCCTTCCTAGCACTGGGGACAGCCGACCACCCAGTCTGGAGGACATTCGTTATTTACATATGCAAAAAGACATAATGCAGCGGCCTCTCCCTTCTCTGCCTCCTCTTCCAGGGCCCTCACTGTCTTTGTCCTTGGTAGCATCTCTTCTGCTTGTTTATTTTACTTTTCTCTGTATTCATTTTTCCCTCTCTTTTGGAAAAAAATTTTACACAAAGTAAGCACTTTTTAAATATTCATGAAGATGGGGCAATCAGTAGGAAAGGTAGGTAGAATCAAAACGGAAGCTGGATTAGTGCATCTTAATTTTCCTTTTAAATGCCAGGTAAGATTTAGAGAGAGAGAAATTATTGTTTTAAATGTAAAGGAAGCCAGGCCTTGCATGGCACAGGCCTGTGAGCTCCATATGTGGGAGGAGTTTTGGGCTTGCCTAGGCTACAGTGGCTCAAGGCCACCCAAAGCAAATTAGATCCTATCTTAGAAACTAAAAAAAAAAGACAGCAGGTAGTGTGGTTCAGTGCATAAAGACACTGTTGCCAAACCTGTTGACCACATACACACACACTTACACAGAGAAATTAAAAAATATTTTTAGAAAATGAAAATTTTTATTTTAAAAAATTATAATAAAATCAAAGGAGGGGATGGCTGGGTATGAGCACATACCTTTAATTCTAGTACTTGGGCTGCAGAGGCAGGAGGATCACTGTGAGTGTTTAGGAACAGCCTGGTCTTCAGAGAGAGTTCTGGGGCTGCATGATGAAACCATGTTCCAGAAAAAGGAAAAGACAGAAATAAAGGAGGGAGGGGCTCAGCAGTTGAGAGAGCACTCAGTGCCAGTTTCCAGCGCCCATGTCTGTCAATCAACTCAACTAGCTCTGAAGGGGATCTAATGCCTTTGATCTCCATCAGTACCTGCACCTAGCACACACACATAGCTAAAAATAATTTTAAAAAACCTTAAAAGCAAAATAAAATATCTGCATATGTAGCTCAGTGGGAGAGGGCTTGCCTCTTGAGGCCCTAGATTCAGTGTCTACAACCACAAGACTAAATGAATCCATTAAAAAGTTGGTGTAGGGAGGGGCCATGATAGTCTGGAGCAGGGTATTAGCTGCCTCACCTAGCCTGAGGGTAAGCTCAGGAAAGCTTCCTCCCTCTTCTGCCCTGAGATAATAAGTATCTCCAGACCCAGCAGGCTGTGAGGAGCTGGACATGGAGCTCAGAGGTGGAGCCCTAGCCTAGTGTACAGCATAGGAAAGGACCCAAGTTTAACCCCCAGCACAACAATAAACAAAGCTAACTAAGTAAGAATTGAACTCTGCCAACCAGGCCTATAATCTCCCTTGGGAAGCAGAGACAGAAGGGTCATGGGTAGTCCACTGCCTGGGCTTTAGAGCAAGATCCTGCCAGAAAGAAAATGTGAGGGGGCCTGGGTTTGGATCCTGCCCACCTATCCGCCCTCATCGAGAAACAAAGCAGGAGGCGGTCAGCCTTCTCCTCGGTGAGGAGACAGCCTCAGAAAGTAAAGAAAAAATGGACCTCACGACATCCAGGCCATGCACTTTTTACATTGCCTTGTCTGGTCCCCATGCCGTTTCTCCTGCTTCTCCACACAAGGAAATAGTCTGAATAAGCAACTTACCAAGGTTGAGAGCCGTGGGGCAAGCAGGATCTGATCTGCTGGTGCCTAGTGTGGACAGCCTCCAGCACCACAGGAAAGCCAGCTGGGACTAAGAGAGACCCTGCACATACACACACACACACACACACACACAGAGAGAGAGAGAGAGAGAGAGAGAGAGAGAGAGATCATGAATTGTTTGGAAAGCTGATGTGAAAATCATTGTTTGCAAATTCTAAGCTAGTGTAATGCTGCTCCCTGACAGACTTTACAACAAAACCTCTTGTCCTTTACTAAGCCTGTGGATAGGAAGAGGAGGCAGGTGCTTTTTAGAGGGGATCTGGGGCTTGGTGATGTTCCCTCTGTGACCACTAGGGAGCAGTCCCACCCAATTCTGCGGGCCAGCCTGGGCTCCCTGGCCTGTCCTTCCTCTGACTGCATTTCTGCCGCCCCACCCCACCCCAGCACTCCGGTCTTGCAGGGTCTGAGCTTGTCTTAAGGCTCGTCCGTCCGCTTGTTCTCTGCAACTTCAGATCTAGGCCTTTCTGCTTCCGCCCCCTGGGTCCTATGTGAGGCTCGCCCCCGGCTCCCCCTCCCGGCCCATCTCCCTCTCCCCTCCTCTTGAGGTCAGTAATCACGGCTGTTTGTGGGACAGCGATTCCTGCCGTCCCTTGCAAGCACGTCCACGCTTCCCTTCCCAAAGAAGAGGCAGACGGGAAGGAAAACCAGGCGGGAGGGAGGTGACGATTCCTGTCCCTCCATCTCACCCCGGGGAGAGCATCCGAGAGGGCAATGGAAGGGCCGCAGGGAGCTCCGGAGACCATGGTCCATCTTTCGGGGCCACTCCACCCTCCGAACTCTCCACCCTCCCTCGGCTCCAGGGCTCCCTCCTTCCACCCCCCGCGGTGGCAGCAGCAGCCTTGTAATTTAAAGCTCTCTCTGTCGCCTCTAATGTGATCCTCTCGTTTTATTGACTCTCTCTGCCGTCTGTGGCGCCCCTTCGCATCAATCTCTGCTCTAATCACACGGCGGCCACTGCCGGCGGCAGCCCCTCTGCTCTGCAGAAGCTCACCCTTCCTCCCTGGCCCCCACCTCAGCATCAGCGCCCTCTCCCAGTCCCCCAGAGTTCCAATGTGGGGACGGTGACAGTCGCTTCTTCCTTTATCCTCATGGGAGACTTGCTCTTAAGAACCTCGGGAGGAGATGGCCTGAGGGTAGCGGGTTAGCTGGGCGCTGACTTTCAGAGGCTTCGGTGTCAAATCCAGTTCAAGGCAAGAGGGGAGGGGGCGGGAAGGAGACAGAGAAAGGAGAAGAATTAGAAGTCAGGGCACCCTGACCACAGACGTCTAATAAGTGTGTGACGGGGGAATAGGTAGGGGGTTCTTGAGGCAGAGATAAATTTGCAATTGAAATTTTTTTGCTGAAGGGGAGGGGTAGGCTGGAAGGTAGGAAGAGATTTGCAATTTTAACCAGCCGCCAGCTGACTTAGCCTGCAGTTGTGGGTCTCACCCAGAAGCTGGCCCAGAGCTGAGGAGCCTCTCCGATTTGTACTCAACAATCGGTGGCCCTTTCTAGTTAGGAGAATTAAGCCTGGGGGGGGGGGTTACTCTATGGTCTCAACTATGATACAGCATGGTGGAGTGCCATGAGGGAGCCAATACTCAGAAGCAGGACTGTCCTGCTACCAAGGCAGGTGGACAAAGCACCCACCTTGTCAACTCTCAGCTCTGTATCAGGTCGGGTAATAAAATGTGGTGGGGTCCATTTCAGTGGGAAAGACTGAACCTCTCTAACAACAGTGAGGTTCCTGTGTCCCACCAACGTGGGCCAGGCCTTAACTAGAGATCTACCCCCGCCCCCAGCCCATCCTGTTCTTCACTTCCCTTTTGATTTCTCCTCAAGCCTTTCACCAGGTACTTATTTGCATTTCATTAGCATACTCATCCTGCCTCCCAGGAATTCCTGGAAGGTTCTGATTCAACCTAGCTGGACTCCCAGAGGAGGAAAGTGGGACTGACTAGTCCTGGAGGCAACATGGCACCTGGACCAAAGGCCTATCTGGGAATCTGGAGATGGGTTAAAGATGGCCCAAGGAAAGCAAGGCCATCTCCCCCTCACCCTTTCTCTGAAGTAGTGTGGCCTGAATAGTAGACATTTCATCCTACACAGTGGGAGAGGCATTAGATGGATCCTTAGGGGAGTCTTGATGGTCTTATCCACAGTTCCTAGCTCTTTGGAGACTACTAATTTATTGATTCTAATTCTGCCTGTTTTACGTCTACATACACATACCTTTTTTTTTTCTTTGACACAGGGTCTTATGTATCTTTCCATGGTCTTAATCTTGATATGTAACCAGGACTTCTGGTCCTCCTGTCTCTACGACCAGAGTACTGGGATTACAAACATGAACCTATCCCCACTGACACAGAGCTGAGACTTGAACCCAGGCCTTAAGGCATGCTAGATTCGACCAACTGAGCTGTTCCTACCATTTTGGAACCTGGTTACTATCAGTGGCACATTTAAACCCTGAGATTCTTGGCTTCCTCATCTCTAAATACAAATACTGTGAGATGAAGTGAGATACTGGTATGCCTTCAGCTATTACTAAAACCGTGCTATAAATACTCTAATAGTGGAATCATTGTTACTAGAACATACTACTGATGTTTTTATCTCCAGTCTGGAGAGGAGAAAGCTTCAATGAGCTACTCTTGTCTTCCAAATAGCCAAGGAAATTTCTCTGACTCAGCATGTCCCAACCAGTCTAGCACTGGAATGCACTGGAGAAAGACCTGCAAGGAAAAGCTAGGAGACCCTGGACTAGGAGCCAGACTTGAGGGCTTTCCCCAGGGTTCAGTCATTTAAAAGATATTTATTAGCATGATGGCACATGTCTGTAATCCCAGCACTGGGGCGGTAGGAAGATTCAAGGCTACTCTCAGCTACTTGAATTTAAGACTAGCCTGAGTTATGTGAGAACTGACGGTGCCTGTGTAATCACAGAAAAATAGAAAGCAGAGAGAGTCTCTCGTGGGACTAACCCTCTAGAAGGGAAATGGAGTCAGGAAAAAAAAAATGTCCCTAGGCCATGAAAAATCTGGGGGCAGGTCTGCTGAAGGATGGCAAGAATGTCCCAGACAAGAACCCCAAGTAGGAGTGAAGATGGCTTGTTTGAGGAAGAGAGGTGTTGTGAGGAGATAGAGAGGAAGGAGGGCTGGCTAGCTGGCCTCCTGGCAGGTAGGAATCTGTGGATCAGAGAAAGGGGTCTGGAGTTTTTTAAGTGCAATGAGAAACCGCTGATGAGGTTTGAAGTATAATGGAATATGATTTACGTGTTTTAAAGACAGTTATGAGAACTGACAAGCAGGCTCAGCATGGAAAAGAGCTGGCAGCCAGGAGTGATAGTCTGAGTTCCATCCTCGGGACCCTTGTAGTAAAGACACAGAAGTAAAAGTTCTTCTCTGACCTCCACTCGAGAGCCACAGCACACAAGAACACATGAGTACTTTTTTTTTTTTTTTTTTTTTTTTTGGATGGCTATGAGGGAGGGCTATGGACATAGTTCAGTTGGTAGAGTGTTTTCCTAGGAGTCACAAAGCCCTGGGTTCATGTGGTGGTGCACACCTGCAGAGTTCAAGGTCAGCCTGGATTACATAAAAGCCTCTCAAAAAAGAAAAGAATAAAATCAAACCTAAAATTTATTTGAGAACAACTGTGAGAAGTGGGGAAGTTGGTGAGGTTACAGGCGGAAATAGGACCTGCTCATGGGGTAACTGGTGTCAGATAAGGGTGTCCTTACAAACACTGATGGTTTTCATGGTGGTTAAACATGAACTGATCATTCCAGCTGTTAGACAGAACGCTAGATTACAGGAGGCAGGGGTGGAAACGAGTAGACAGACAATCTTGGTGCGTTAGCTCAGAAAGATAACAGAGGCGTGGGCCAAGATGGTGGAGAAGAAGATGGTTAGCACAGGGTCTGATGCATCGTGGAGCTCGATATGAGAATTTACAGAGCGTGGGATGGACTTTCCTAAGCAGAAAGATAAATGGTACCTGGTTTGAGATCGCAAGACAGAGAAGAGCTAGTTAGGAAAGAAATGGTAAATTCTAACTTTACATATCATAGTTTTTAGACTACATGAAGCTTCAAGGTGGCATGAGTCCGGTGCTCAGGGGCCGTAATAGGACTAGAGAGTCTAGACACTTCACCTTGCTGTAGACCCTGTGGTCTCACAGCTCTGCCTCTCCACGCTTCCCTGCAGGGTACTGGCTGTCACGCTGACATGATCCCTCGGCAGTCCTCCGTCTACCATGGCTACCCTTAACTCAGCCTCTTCCGCCAGTACTGCTCCTTCCCCTGGACACGATGCTCCGTCCTCACCTCCAGACACCTCCTCCTCCAGCACCTCTGATCATCTCACCAAAGATCCCCCTGATGCCCCCTCCTCCTCTGAAAGCGTAAGGTCCTCAGAGCCAGGGGGAGAGCTTCTGGAGTCGGGCTGTGGCCTTGTTCCACCAAAGGGGATTGGAGATCCCCAAGAAGAGCCTGGCTGTGGTCACATCCCACCAAAGGACCTCAGGGTGGAAAAGGAGGAGGAGGAAGAGGAGGAAGGAACCCTTCCTTTGGACCTAAGCAACCACCTATTCTTTGCAGCTGGAGGTAAGGCCTACCTACTGGCCAAGCTGTCCCTGCCAGGTGACAGTGAACTCTTGTTACCAAAGGGCTTCCCCTGGGATGAGGCAAGCGTCAAGGAAGAGCCCAGCCTGGCCCTTCTTGCCCAGTTCCCCTCCTCACACCTTACTACCCTTCACATCCAACATGGCTTTGACCCAACCCAAGGCTTTAGCTCTTCTGACCAAATTTTGTCCCATGATACCTCAGCGCCATCTCTGGCCGCCTATGAGGGAAGGGATGGATCCTTCTGGAGCTACCAGCTGGTTCCACACCCAACCGAAGATCCCAAAGATGGTCCTATGGGGAGTCGATGGGGAGACCACAGGGCACTGTTCTGGATCTGCCTTCTGTGCCGTCTGGGTTTCAGCAGGCTCCAGGCCTTTGTAGGTCACACACGTTCTCATGGAGTGAAGCTGACCCCTGCCCACCACCAGGGCCTGCTGGGCAGCCCCGCCGTACTTCAGGAGGGTGATGATGGCGGCATGGCCTTCCTAAGCTTTCTGGAACCAAAACTCCTTGCTTGCCCTTCTCCCAAAGTCCCTGACAACAGCACAGTGGCCCTAGAGACAAACGGAGCTCACACTGAGGATGGCCCCCTGGAAGCAGACATTCAAGCCCTTGGTCTCCCCGCTGAAGAAATTACGGCCCTCAGCCCACCATCCCCACGCACAACCCTAGCCGCCTGGGACCCCAGCCCAACCCAAGCCAAAGAATCGCCAGTAGCAAGAGGCGAGGCAGGGCCAGACTGGTTCCCTGAGGGGCAAGAAGAGGATGGAGGGATCTGCCTCCCACTCAACCAAAGCTCACCCACCTCTAAGGAGGCAGCCACGCTCCCCGCTCCAGTAGGCTCTCCTGAAGACACCAGTGACCCACCTCAGTCCTGTCGCCTGATTGATGATTACACTCCAGCCCCCGCAGCCTTCCAGGGCCTCAGCCTATCCAGCCACATGTCCTTGCTACACTCACGCAATTCCTGCAAGACCCTCAAGTGTCCCAAGTGCAACTGGCACTACAAGTACCAGCAGACCCTGGATGTGCACATGCGGGAGAAACACCCTGAGAGTAACAGCCACTGCAGCTACTGCAGCGCCGGGGGCGCGCACCCCCGCCTCGCCCGGGGAGAGAGTTACAACTGCGGCTACAAACCCTACCGCTGCGACGTCTGCAACTACTCTACTACCACCAAAGGCAACCTCAGCATCCACATGCAGTCTGACAAGCACCTAGCCAACCTGCAGGGCTTCCAGACAGGGCCTGCGGGGCAGGGGAGCCCCCCAGAGGCATCCCTCACACCCCCCTCTGCAGGGGATAAAGAGCCCAAGACCAAATCCTCCTGGCAATGCAAGGTGTGCAGCTATGAGACCAACATCTCCCGCAACCTGCGCATCCACATGACTTCCGAGAAACACATGCAGAACGTCCTAATGCTGCACCAGGGGCTGCCACTCGGCCTGCCACCGGGGCTGGTGGGGCCAGGACCTCCTCCCCCTCCAGGGACTGCCCCCACCAACCCTCCTGAACTCTTCCAGTACTTTGGGCCCCAGGCTCTAGGACAGCCTCAGACACCTATGCCCGGGCCTGGGCTGAGGCCAGACAAACCCCTTGAAGCCCAGCTGCTTCTCAATGGTTTCCACCACCTTGGAGCACCTGCCAGAAAGTTCCCCACAACCGGTAAGTTCCCTGACTCTGCTCCAGCTGCTCCCTACTCAGGCCAGATGGCATCCTCTGGCTTCTCCCAAAGGTCAGCTCCCCACTCATGTAAACGTGGCTCTCTCTATTAGTGTCCACCCCTTTCTTCTTTAGCCACTAATCTGTCTCTGTCCCCTAGCCCCTGGCAGCCTCTCCCCTGAGACCCATCTGCCACCAAGTCAGCTCCTGGGCTCCTCATCTGATGGCCTGCCCACTTCACCATCCCCGGATGACGGCCCACCCCTGAAGGTGTTCCGCTGCCTGGTGTGCCAGGCTTTTGGCACAGACAGCCTGGAGCTGCTACTGTACCACTGCAGCATAGGCCGGAGCCTCCCGGAGGCCGAGTGGAAGGAGGTGTCTGGGGACACCCACCGATGCAAGCTTTGCTGCTATGGCACCCAGCTCAAGGCCAACTTCCAGCTCCACCTCAAGACTGACAAACATACTCAGAAGTACCAGCTAGCAGCCCACCTGAGGGAAGGGGGTGGAGCCGTGGGCACCCTGTCCCCACTGCCCCTGGGGGATGGGGCTTCTTACGGCTCTGTCTCCCCACTTCACCTGCGCTGCAACATCTGTGACTTTGAGTCCAACAGCAAGGAGAAGATGCAGCTGCATGCCCGGGGGTCAGCCCATGAAGAAAACAGCCAGATCTATAAGGTGAAGTCCAGGCAGGGGGTCAGCAGGGGGACAGGGAGCAGGGTGGAAGGAGGGAGAAGTGGCGGAGGGACCCTGGGGGATGGACATGAAGAGCAGGGTCACATGTGTGCCAGGCTAACAGAGTATTGGGCAAACCTAAAAAAGGACCAGAGGACCATGAGGAGGAGAAACAGGCTTTATTCAGCTTTTCTGGTATGTGGGCCGAGTCATCTCAGTCCAGCCCGCTCTGCTATCCAGAAGTTCAAGAGGACAGAAGCGGGTTGCAATCACATACTCGGGAGCCCGGGATTGGTGGGGGCACGAGAAGGAGATTCAGGGAATAAGCAGTGATACATAGGTGATGTAGAAGGGAGGGGAGCGTCCCCAGAGATCTGAAGCTGTCCCTTCTACATCTGAGCCGGCCTCTTCATGGTTTTAGTTTCTCCTGGAAATGGAGGGAGCAGAGACAGGGCCTGAGCTGGGGCTTTACCACTGCCTGTTGTGTGCCTGGGACACACCATCCCGCCTAGCCGTGCTACAACACCTGCGCACACCTGCCCACCGAGATGCCCAAGCCCAGCGGCGTCTGCAACTGCTACAAAATGGCCCAGGCGCTGAAGAAGGCCTCTCAGCTCTTCAGAGTATCCTGAGCTTCAGCCATGGGCAGGGGCAGCTCCGAACTCCTGGTGAGGATCATGGGACAGAAGAACAAAGGCTGGGCCGGAGGCCACAGATGCAGGGGGCTATAACAGCAAAGAGACAGACGGGGAGCAGATCTGGGTCTGGGAACCACCAAGAGCAAGTAGGAGGGTGTGCTGGAGGAATGAGAAGGCAGGATGGGGCTTCAGGAACAGGGAGGTCTCCCAGCAAGGAGGGGAGCAAGGAACTAGACATGGAAGATTTTGTGGAGTAAAGAACAGGATGACAGTGAGGAGGAGCGAGCGGTGATTCTAAGTAGACAGTAACTGTTGGTTGTGCGGGGTGGTAGGCAAAAAGAAAAACCCAAGACGTAGTTCATGCTGGGCTAGACTTGTTGGCAGGAGATGGGCGCTGTGGGCATGGTCCAAAGGCGACAGGGATGGGAAGAGGCCCCGACAAGTTCCCCAGCCTCTTCCTGTCTCCTAGGAGGTCTTCAGCCCCAAGGCTGGGCTTAGAGACCCCCTTAGGCAGCAGAGGCTGTACCAGCAGAGGCCGGGAACAGCCAGCCAGGCGCCATTGATCCAGAGGGTGCAGGAGAAGAGCCTGGAAGGGGCTGTCAGAGGTGGGCATGGCATCTGGGCTTTGGAGAGGCCAGCGGTGGGTGAGGGTGAGGGCAGGGCAGCAGGAGCCAGGAACGGGCAGCATTGACTGGTGCTAATTGAATTGCCAATACGCTGGCTGGAGTTAAGTGCTGGAGGGGCCCAGATCAATAGCTAACGATCCTGGCGCAAGGCTGAATGGAGTTAAGGAACTTTTAACACTTTAATTAGGCTGCCACCGAAAATAAATTCCTACACATCTGTCAATTCTGACTTGAGTGGTAATCTCCGTGCCCATCGCTCCTGTTCTCTACAACTGCAGGCCGCTTCATTCAACATTCTGATTGCCCCTCCCACTACATTTTTGGGGGCTTCCTCTTTCCGGGGTCAGTCAGGCCAGAAGGCCAAGGTCCTATTGTGGGGCTTGTTTCTACAGATGGGTGCTAGTCCTGCCCTACAGTTCCACTATTGGAATTCTCACTCTCCCCTGTTTCTCCTGGGTGGCTTTTACCCTTGCCTGCCTCCTGGTTTGCTCCTCCATTTCCTCACCAGCTGGCTGCTTGTCCCACCCCCTCCCCCTGTGTCCCCCCCTCCTTCCCCAGCATTCACCATGTTGTT
Source organism: Sigmodon hispidus (assembly GCA_004025045.1). NCBI lineage: Eukaryota > Metazoa > Chordata > Mammalia > Rodentia > Cricetidae > Sigmodon > Sigmodon hispidus. The sequence continues at coordinate 128,904 of PVIH01003386.1, forward strand.
CTGACTCTCTCTCCATTCCACACAGGGAAGGCTGACACCCCCTTACCTAAGCCACCCACCTTTGAGAAAGATGCCCAGAACAAGACAGAACAACTGGGTGAGCCTCTGCCCGTTCCCTCGTCCAAGTCATTGTGCATCCTGGGATGTTCACGGGGCTCTTCCGAAACCCGAGCACCCCAGAAGGAGCAAAACTGATCAAAAGAAGGGGAAGGGAAAATAGACCACGTGAGCCCAGGCATCTCTCTGTCCTTTTTGAAGACCCAGCCCTGGCTAACCTAGAAGTGACACGTGCCAGGCCTCACCTGGCTGCTGAGTTTCTTGTCCATTCTCCATTCCCTAAAGCCCACTTCCTGGCCTGAAAGCTGTATGTTACTAGAGGGCGATACAGGGGGTGGGGTCAGGGGTGGAGCTAAGATGTCCTTCAATGTCCTCTCCTTTCCCTCAGCTTCTGGAGTGACAGAGGACAGAACTGATGTCTCCACAGACAGTGCCAAGCAGATCACGGTCAGAACTGGGGTACCTGGGATGATGGGGGGGGCCTTACTGAGATTGCAATCTCATTCTCTAAAGCAGTGGTTCTCAACCTGTGGGTTGCCTGAGACCTAACATGATTCATAACGGTAGCAAAATCACAGTTATAAAGTAGCCCCAAAAATAATGGTATGGTTGGGGGTCCCCACACAGGAGGAACTAACTGTACTGAAGGGTCGCAGCACTAGGGAGACTGAGAAGCCGTGCTGTAAAGGCTCTTGTGGCCAACTTAATTCAGAATATCACGGAGAAGTTCAGTGCACGGCCAGTTCTTACGTTCAGTGTGAAGAAAGAAAGCTACCCAGAAGGGTGAGCGTAGAAGGTGTGACAGGAAGGGATGGCAGGAACATGAGGAAAAGTGAAGAGAGAATTTGTATTTAGGGTAGGGGAGACTGGAGGAGATGGAGGGAAGCTGGCCACTGGAAAGGCAAGTCAGAACCAAAGAGCCGTCTCACAGGACGGCTAGGGTCCTCCTCCCTGTAAGCTGGAGAGAAGTGTCCTCATTTCCCCCTCTTAAGAAGAGAGGTACCTAAGAAGCAACTCACTGACAGGACGTCCCTCAAGGACCTGGACTTGAAAGAACTTGGGAGCCAGTTTGTCCTGTGGCCACTAAAGTGTCTGTTCTGAGGAGATTCCAAAGATCTGGTGTTGAGATGCTGTCCTGGGTCTCGCAGCTTCCCAGACTCCATTGCATCATGCAGGGAGACCTCAGTCCTCAGTTTCTCTTTCTCCTGCCTCCTCCCTGCAGCGTGTGTGTTACAGGACCTCCCTGAGGGTTGGCGCAGTAATACGAGTGCCTGAGAAAGTGAAGGACAGCAGAGGATGTAGGCCAGAAAGAGAAGCTTCATCTCAGGCAACAGGCAAAGTGCCCACTAGACAGTTCAGTCAGGTGACAACGGACCTCTATCGCCTTCACCTGCCTGGAGGTCTAGGCCACAGTGTGCTGAGAGACAGACCAGAATTTCCCTGGGCCACCTGGGGAGTGGCATTTGCTAATATTAAGAAGTAGTGAAGCCTGGGGCTGGAGAAATGGCTCAAGCAGTTAAGAGCACTGGCTGCTCTTCGAAAGAACCAGGGTTCGATTCCCAGCACCCACATAGTACAACTGCCTCATACAAACACATGCAGGCAAAACACCAATTACATACATAAATAAATCTTTGAAAAAGAAAGTGCAGGTGGTGGTGGCACACACCTTTATCACAGCACTTGGGAGGCAGAGGCAGGTAGATCTCCGTGAGTTTGAGGCCAGCCTGGTCTACATAGTGAGTTCCAAGACAGATGGGCCTGTACAGAGAAACCCTGTCTTGAAAAAACAAAAACAAAAGAGGTGAGCTAGGCAGTGGTGGCGTACACCTTTAATCCCAGCACTCAGGAGACAGAGGCAGGTGAATCTCCGAATTCAAGACCAGCCTGGTCTACAGAGCAAGTGCCACGACAGCCAGGGCTACACAGAGAAGCCTCGTCTCAAAACAACCAAGACAACAGCAAACAACCCAACAACAAAGAAGGGAAACAGAAAGACTAGGGGGAGACGAGCCTGAGGGAGCAGTCACACAGAACCCCTCTTGGATGTTCAGGGACCTGGAGGAAGCAAAATAGGCCAGGAGAAGAGACCTCTGGGCCCACAAAATGTCCGGAAGAAAGGAGGTATTTCACAGAAAAGACAGGCAGTGAGGTATGGCTAAGAGCCAGATTCAGGCCAGCGTGGAGGGAGAGGGCCTGACCAGGACAGAAGTCAAAATAGCAACCTAGGCTAGGCCAGTGGGGTTGCCAGCTTCCAGGACTGGGGGGCTGGGTGGGCCAAGATGCCTTCCTGTCTGGCTTGTCTCCTAAGTCTGGAGATGGGGACAGTGTTGTATTGAATGCTAGTGACAGTGACACAGTGGGTCCCCTCCCTGACTCCTCCTCCACCACCCATGTGTACTCCCCAGGTATACTGCTGTCCATACTGCAGCTTCCTGAGCCCAGAGTCTGACCAAGTGAGGGTTCATACACTCTCCCAGCATGCCGTGCAGCCCAAATACAGGTGCCCGCTGTGCCAGGAGCAGCTGGTGGGCCGGCCAGCCCTGCACTTCCACCTCAGCCATCTTCACAATGTGGTGCCTGAGTGTGTTGAGAAGCTGCTGCTTGTGGTGAGTGCAGGCTGGGAAAGTGGTCTGAAGGTCCTGTCAGGGTGCTGCAGGGAGACAGGGAGAGGCAGCCACTGCGCTGGAGACAGGATGTGAGGAGAGTTGATTGGGTATTTTAAAGTAGGTGGAGCAGCTTCCAGAACTTCCTAGTTCCCTTTAGGCCCAGACAAGACAACTATGCATTACATCCACTAACCCCTGAGAAGAGTTGTTACTAACGGAATCAGGTAGTTTTGAGGTAAGAGACTTTTAGCCTGGGGAAGGAAGGAGGTTGGGGCAGCTAGCTACCCGGTCCCTCATCCAGAGAAAAGCATCAATTCATCTGGGGGCTTGTCTAGAAGGAAATCGGATCCATGGAAAGGAGCTTGGCACAGAAACGGGTGCAGAGTGAATGGGTCGGGAGTAGCCGTAGGGAACAGTGCACAGTGTGGGTGCCACTAGGATGCCCTACATTATTTATAGGCCACAACTGTAGAGATGACTTTTGCAACCAAAATGCTGCCTGGACCCACACCAGCCGCTGTGGAGGATGGCCTAGAATGCCCCGCTCCTGGACCAGAGCCCGCTCCCAGCAGACACCAGGGAGCAGGTAAGGAAGGGTACAGCATACCTCCCAAAATGGCAGAAGAAAGGACAGAGGGGTCTGAAGAAGGTCAGTGGCTTTGGCTATTGAATGGTTGGATCTCTGCTCCTCTGTCTCCTGTAGAAAGCTCTAACCAGACCCCAGAGGCCAGCCCAGATCCTCCTCCTGAGCCTCCCCCGGCAACAGTCGAGGTTCCAGAGAGGCCCCCAGGAAGCCCTGACCGGCCATCCTCCCCAGTCCCTCAGCTCGATGCCCAAGTTGAAGAAGTGGGTCCTCCTCCCGCCCTGGCTGAAGAGGAAGAGGGCGCCATGGGGGAGCCGCGCTCTGCAGAGCCATCCCCAGCTGACCCTCGTCACCCTCTGACCTATCGGAAGACCACCAACTTCGCCCTGGACAAGTTCCTTGACCCTGCTCGCCCCTATAAGTGTACTGTGTGTAAAGAGTCCTTCACCCAGAAGAACATCCTCCTGGTTCATTACAACTCTGTCTCCCACCTTCATAAGATGAAGAAGGCAGCCATTGACCCATCCTGTCCGGCCCGAGGAGAGTCTGGCATCCCACCCCCCACCACCACCACATCAGACAAACCCTTCAAGTGCACTGTCTGCCGCGTGTCCTACAACCAGAGCTCCACTCTGGAGATTCACATGCGATCCGTTCTGCACCAGACTCGCTCAAGGGGGGCCAAGACTGATGTCAAGGCTGAAGGGCCTGAGCGCAGCCAGGAAGAGCTCAAGGAAGGTGAGACTGAGGGCGAGGTGGCCGCCGAGAAGAAAGGCCCTGACCCCAGTGGCTTCATGTCTGGACTACCCTTCCTGTCCCCTCCACCCCCTCCCTTGGACCTGCACCGCTTCCCGGCCCCCCTCTTCACCCCACCAGTCCTGCCCCCCTTCCCTCTGGTTCCAGAATCTCTGCTTAAGCTGCAGCAGCAGCAGCTGCTTCTGCCTTTCTACCTCCATGACCTCAAAGTGGGGCCCAAGCTGGCCCTGGCTAGTCCCACACCCATGCTGTCCCTACCAGCTGCCACCCCACCCCCTCTTCCCGCACCCCCCAAGGCTGAGCTGGCTGAGCAGGAATGGGAACGGCCCCTCACAGCCGAGGAGGGGACTGAAACAGGGCCCTCCTCACCACCTCACACATCGCCCAATGAAGCTGCCCGCACAGCAGCCAAAGCCCTTTTAGAGAATTTTGGCTTTGAGTTAGTGATCCAGTACAACGAAGGGAAGCAGGCAGCGCCCCCTCCCCCAACGCCTCCTCCCCCAGAGTCCCTTGCGGGCGGAGACAAGCTGGCCTGTGGGGCCTGTGGGAAACTCTTCTCCAATATGCTTATCCTCAAGACTCATGAGGAACATGTCCACCGGCGCTTTTTGCCCTTTGAGGCTCTGAGCCGTTATGCTGCTCAGTTTCGAAAGAGCTATGACAGCCTGTACCCGCCCCCAATAGAGCCCCCCAAACCTCCAGATGGCTCCCTGGAGTCACCTCCCCAACTAGGCCCACCATTCATGGTTCCAGAGCCTGAAGTAGGGGTGAGCCAGGCTTCTGAGGAGCGAAGCCTAGCAGGAGCACACTGGCCCTCAGAGGAAGAAGAAGGCTCCAGAGGTAGTCTTCCTCCCGCAGTGCCCGCAGGCCGCCGCTTCTCCAGAACCAAGTTCACTGAGTTCCAGACCCAGGCTCTGCAGTCTTTCTTTGAGACCAGCGCCTACCCCAAGGATGGCGAGGTGGAGCGGCTCGCGAACCTCCTGGGTCTGGCTAGCCGTGTGGTGGTAGTGTGGTTCCAGAACGCCCGCCAGAAAGCCCGCAAAAATGCCTGTGAGGGTGGGCCTGTGGCAGCTGGAGGAAGCACCGGGGCCGCCTCGGGCTGCAGGCGGTGCCACGCCACCTTCGCCTGTGTTTTTGAGTTAGTTCGGCACCTCAAGAAGTGCTATGATGACCAGCCTCCTGAGGAGGAGGAGGAGGCAGAGAGAGGAGAAGAGGAAGAGGAGGTGGAAGAAGAAGAGGCCGAAGAGCGGGACCCTGAACCTGCAGCTAGGCATGGTGGCCCGTCCCCAGAACTGGCAGAGATGGAGGACCTCAGCCAAGCAGAGCCTGAGGGGAAGGCACCTCCGTCACCTCCCACCCACACTTGTGACCAGTGTGCCACTTCCTTCCCCAGCCAGGACCTCCTGACTGCGCACCACAGACTGCATTTCCCACCGTCTGTGCAGGCCAGTGCTCCATCCCAGCACCTAGATCTGCCTCTGCTGGTGTTCGGGGAGCGAAACCCTGTGGTGCCTTCAGGCATCTCATCAGTGACAGGGACACCCCTCAAGCGGAAGCATGATGATGGCAGTCTGTCGCCCACAGGCAGTGAAGCAGGAGGTGGAGGAGAGGGGGAGCCCCCTAAAGACAAGCGTCTGCGCACTACCATCCTGCCCGAGCAGCTGGAGATCCTGTACCGTTGGTACATGCAGGACTCCAACCCCACACGTAAGATGCTCGACTGCATCTCTGAGGAGGTAGGCCTCAAAAAGCGAGTGGTACAGGTCTGGTTCCAGAATACCAGAGCCCGGGAGAGGAAAGGCCAATTTCGAAGCACCCCTGCAGGAGTGGCTGGGCCAGCAGTGAAGCCCACTGTTACACCCACCCCAGCACCTTTCCCCAAATTCAACCTCCTATTGAACAAGATAGAAGATGACACCGGGAAGGAAGCCCCAAAGAGAGACGCTCCTGCTTTCTCCTACCCCGCAGTGCCCCCCGCTGCTGGGTCTCTGTCTTTCCTCCCCCCTGGGAAAGAGGCCGCTGCACCAGCACCAGAGCCCCCTCAGCCCCTCCAAGCTCCCACACTCAGCGAGGACGAAGGCCCAGAGGAACCATCTAAAGCATCTCCAGAAAGTGAGGCTTGCAGTCCATCTGCAGGAGACCTAAGTGACTCATCTACTTCCAGCCTGGCTGAACCAGAGTCCCCTGGGGCTGGGGGGAGCAGTGGGGGACCAGGAGGCGGGTCTGGAGTCCCCGATGGAATGGGGCAGAGAAGATACAGGACCCAGATGAGCAGCCTGCAGCTGAAGATCATGAAAGCCTGCTACGAAGCCTACCGCACCCCTACCATGCAGGAGTGTGAGGTGCTGGGGGAGGAGATCGGACTGCCCAAGAGAGTCATCCAGGTCTGGTTCCAGAACGCTCGTGCCAAGGAAAAGAAAGCCAAACTGCAGGGGAGCGCACTTGCAGGGAGCGGGGGCAGCAGCGAGGGCTCCCTGGCAGCCCAGCGCACCGACTGCCCGTACTGTGACGTCAAGTATGACTTCTATGTGTCTTGCCGAGGCCATCTCTTCTCTCGCCAGCATCTGGCCAAGCTCAAGGAAGCAGTCCGAGCCCAGCTGAAGAGCGAAAGCAAATGCTATGACTTAGCTCCAGCACCTGAGGCCACACCGGCTCCCAAAGGGCCACCTGCCACGGCACCCGCCTCCGTGCCCTTGGGGGCTTCCCCGACCCTGCCTCGCCTGGCTCCTGTCCTCCTGCCTGGCCCGACCCTGGCCCAGCCACCACTTGGAAGCATGGCTTCCTTCAGTTCAGGTGAGTTGGAGAGGCTGGGAGGAGCTGCACTGGAGAGAGTCTCGCCTCCTCCCCTCCCTCCCTTCCTGGCTCTCCCCACTCAGGCATCCTTGCTGCAGACTCTGGGAAAAAGGAGTAGAGAGTGTGGTCGCTGGGCAGGGGGACGGGTGAGTGCAGTAGTAGTCTGGAGCAGGGAGATCCCCAAGGATTAACTTTTCCTCACCCTTTCATCTTCCTAGGCCCTGCAGCCTCCTCAGGCCTCCTCGGCCTCACCACTTCAGTCCTGCCTGCTACCACAGTGGTCCAGACTGCTGGTCCAGGCCGTCCCTTACCTCAGAGACCTGTGTCCAACCAAACCAACAACTCTACTGACCCTACCCCTGGCCCAGCTACTGAGCCCTCAGGAGACAAAGTCTCTGGTGAACGAAAGCCAGTTGCAACCCTTACCAACTCCTCCACTGATGCCCTCAAGAACCTGAAAGCATTGAAGGCCACTGTCCCAGCCCTGTTGGGGGGCCAATTCCTGCCGTTCCCATTGCCTCCTGCGGGCGGGGCAGCGCCTCCAGCTGTCTTTGGTCCTCAGCTACAAGGGGCCTACTTCCAACAGCTTTACGGCATGAAGAAGGGGCTGTTTCCCATGAACCCGGTGATACCTCAGACCCTCATTGGGCTACTCCCCAATGCCCTCCTCCAGCCACCACCCCAAGCCCCAGAGCCTACAGCCACAGCACCCCCAAAGCCTCCCGAGCTGCCAGCTCCCGGGGAAGGGGAGAGCAGTGAGGCTGACGAGCTGCTGACAGGCAGCGCTGGCATCTCCACCGTGGATGTTACTCACCGATACTTGTGCCGCCAGTGCAAGATGGCATTTGACGGCGAGGCCCCGGCTACTGCCCACCAGAGATCCTTCTGCTTCTTTGGGCGGGGATCTGGGGGTTCCATGCCCCCTCCATTGCGGGTGCCTATCTGCACCTACCACTGCCTGGCCTGTGAGGTGCTGCTGAGTGGGCGTGAAGCCCTAGCCTCCCATCTGCGCTCCTCAGCCCACAGGCGCAAGGCGGCCCCACCCCCAGGAGGCCCCCCCATCACCGTTTCCAACAGCGCCACTGCTGTCCCGGCTGCTGTGGCTTTTGCCAAAGAGGAAGCAAGATTACCTCACACGGACCCCAACCCAAAAACTACTACTACCTCTACACTTCTAGCTTTATAAACAGATAGACCAAGACGGGGCGAGAGAGGGCCTCAGGGTTCCCTCACCCCCACTTTCAACTCTGCCCACCTCACGGGAGTCTGTCTATTCCCACCTTCAGTGGGCCTCACACACCCCACCTCCAGCAGAGTCCTGCCTCCTCCCCCTCCCACAGACACTCTGACCCTTATTCTCAGACCCCCGCAGATGCATCCCCACCTTGGCATACACGCCTGTCTGCTTTTCCCCCACTGAATCCCCAGCCCTCTTTCCCTGCCAACACAAACCTTGTCCATACTATTATACTGACTGAGAAAAACGCCAAAAGAAAGAGAAGAAAGAAAACCCAAGACAAAAAGGGGGGTGGAAAATCACCTTTGCCACCCCCTCTTCCTGCCCCTTGTCCAGAGCACAGACTGCTCACAAACTCCAAAAACCCAGTGGGTTCCTAAGGTTGGAGCCTGGGATGGGCAGGGAGCCCATAAAACTAACCAAACTGGAGGCTGTCGGGGGAGAAGCGCCCCTGTTCACTCTCCCACCCTTCCCTCTTGACCCTGTCCTCACCCAATGGGACCCTCGCGGCCTGGACTCCTGGGGAAGCCGCTGCCAGGAACCCCTCTACCAACCCTCACCCCATACCCTGGAAACTGCAGTAACTTTTTCTCAAAGGCTTTAAACACAGAGATCCTCTCAGCAGCCGTGGGCCTGCCCCCTGCCCTGGCCCTGCCAAGGGCAGTCCAGCCTCCGGGGATCAGCCTTGCCCACCAATGGCAAATCCAAAGTTCTTTTTAAAAAAACAAAACTGAAACACACCAAATAAACAAGAGCAAGAGAGAGTGTGCACGCGCACACGCACACGAGAGAGAGAGAGATGGAGAGACCAGGGAAATGGAGCAAAGAGAAACGTAAAGTTTGAGTATATAGAGAGAGAGAAAAAAGAAAACTCCCATCAAACCAGTGCTTTTGTTTGGTTTGGTTTTCCTTTTGGTTCACTGCTTGTATCCCCAGAGTTCTTGCCTTCCGACAACTCCTTACTGGGTGCTGGCCATCTGCGGGATGGGAGGCTGTGTTGCCTTCCCCGGGCCCCAGACTAGTAACGTGGAGATGACCCCTGCCCTCCCCCAGGTGAACCTGTATCAGGACATATGACATCTCATTCAGCGCTCAGAAGGCCTTGTGTCCCAGGAAGAAGGGTGCGGTTGGGGCGGTGCCGGTTTCTGAAATCAAGACTCTATCCCGTCCGCCTGTCCCATTTTCTTCCCATTTACTTTTCCACCTCAGGCTCCTGTCATGTTCCTGTCTGGAGCCTCCTTTGCCGGCCACCTTGTTCCCTACCTGCTTTTCCTCCCCTTAGTTCCCTGCCCTCTCCCAACCCCTCTGATAATCAGCATCCTTCTAGAGTGTTGCCCAGAGCCTGCCTGTCTGTTAAGGCATAAGGACCTTAACATGAGAAGATGTGTAGGAAGTGAGTCCCTGAATCACAGCATACTCTAGCGGGGATACAACAGGAGGACAGGGAAGCTTCCTTGTGACCACTGTGGGCAATTCTGGCAATCCCCGAATCTAGCCCGAATGGCACAGGAGAGATTTAATAGATGTTCTATTTTTAGCAAAGAAAAACGTGCAAAATTTCCTACATCCTCCAGCTACTTCAGTGTGAGGAGTCTCTCCAGGCTTCATACATTACCCATTTAATACATATCTGCCCACCCTAGAACTTAGCTTTTGCAGGGTCCTCAGCCACACAGCAACACTAAAGCAAAGGTTTATGTGCAGAAAGGAGATGCTAGGGGGATCAGCTTGGATCCTTAGTTCTCACATACTCTGAACCTTAAAACGCTTGCCCGCCGAGGCCAGTCACTTTAAAAGTTAAGGAACTCCAAACCAGCCAGCCAAGGGAGGATGAAACCAGTTCTGATGATACCAAAAATGCTCACACAGCTAGCTCTGGTGGTCTGGTCCTGCTGCCACTGGTCCGTCTCTCAGCATCTCTCTCACAGCCACACACACCCCATCCTTTTCTCTCACTTGTTGAAATTCTATGTATAAAAGTATTTTCTTAGCAGCATGTGTATGAGGAAAAAGGTTTTCTGGTTGAGTTGTTTTGTTTTGTTTTTCTTTTCACTCTGCTTTTTGGGAATGTGACTTGTGTATAAAAGATAAAAAAAGAAAGAAAGAAAAGAAAAAGAAGGAACTTTAAAGAAAATCTTGGTAAACATCTGCTTTGGGATAATTAGAGGTGTCATGTCATGCATTTTAGCCTGATTAGGTTGGATTAAGTTTGAACACTGGTTTTACCAAGTTACTGTTGCCAGAGACTTCTCCTCATGCCTTCTTACACCTAAACACGGTGCCCTGAGACGCACAGAAGTTGTGTAGACAGAAATTGAACAAGCGCACTTCCCCAGGATCCCTGGTACACTCCTCAGCCCTTACCTCTTCAGACAGCAGTGCACACTAGGGTCCTGGTGTCTGAAGAACACTAGAGGTGACCCTCAGGTCAGCAAGATCTCATGGGACAACAGATGAAAGGCAGGCATAGTGGCACCTACAAGTGCCTCAGCCTATCTGTTAAACAAGCTTGAACCAGGGGTCCTCATAAGATGGGTCCGCCATGGCTTTGGATTTCTAACATACACAGTCCTAAAGGAACACCCAAATCCTCCGGGGTTGGTGCTGGGAGGCAGGAAGTGTGAATCATCTTTCTTGTCTTTGCTTTAAACCTTGTGAGAGAATCACAAGGTACTCAGTCCTCAACCGGGGGGGGGGGGGAATATCAAAGTTTGCTGGAAGAACATGAGAGAAAACTGAAGCGTGAGTGGTCAGGAAGGACAGATGTGCAGATGGAACAAACAGGTCTCACACAAACCTCTAGCCCTGAGGTGGACTTACAGAAGCAAATTGAAATGCTAAGGAAGCCAATAATTCTAGGCATGAGCCCAGCTGCCACATTCTTTCTGTTCCTTAGTGCCAGACAAGATCACCAGCTTCTCGTCAACCCGATATCTCAAAGCATTTGCTCATCGAGACATTCATTCCTATATCATTCCTATAAAAATATTCACTTAAGAGACTGGGTATGGTAGAGGGCACCTTTAGTCCCAGCACTTGGGAGGCAGAGACAGACAGATCTCAGTGAGCTCATGACCAGCCTGATCTACAAATAAGACTCCAGGCCAATCAGTGCTATACAGTGAAACCCTATCTCAAAAAAACCAAAATAATATTTACATATGAATGGAGATAGTTCTGTGTATAGCACCCCAACAACAAAACAAGTCCATCCTCAGAAGGAACAGTAGACCCCAGCCAAGAGGTCTGCAGGAATGCACACACACACATACACACTCACACACACAGGCTTACCTTGCATGAGAACATGCCCTGAGATAACCTTTACCCCCTTAAGAGGCAGTAAGGTGTATGAATTAAGGTTGTGGGTTAGTAGGAGGGCACTTGCCTGTAAACACACATGCTAATTTTCCTTGTGAGTCGAAGCAGAGTAAAGCTCACAAGTACAGCCACGGCTCAGAAAAATGTGACCAGTGTCTGTTAGTGCTGAACACTATTTACTCATGACGGAAAGAAAAGGCCATACATAATTGTCATCTATGGCTGAGACAATGAGAAGCCAAAGAAACTTTATATCACCCTGAAATGGGGTGGACCAGGCTGGTCTTGGGAAAAGTAGTCAGAAGCCATGAGACTGAATTAGGAAGAAAGACCACAGAACTAGGGCAGCAGTTACCACCGAATAAAGGCAGTGGAGCCGGGAGCGAGCCTACAGGAGCGGACCGTGGACACAGGACAGAGATGAGGTGGAACTCAGAGACAGCTAAACCAAGTCTGTCAGGTCTGAAGAGGAGAGCAACACAGAGAACATGCCTCTTGGAAGCGCCTTCAACTTTTGTGGAGCTAGGGATCAAATCCAGGGCCCCAGGAACACGAAGCAGGAGTTCTCCACTGTACCACGGCCCCCATTTCATACACCGCCACCCTGTTTGGTTTTGTGTTTTAATATCGGGTCTCATGTAGACTAAGCTAGACTTAACTCTGTGTCACTCAAGATGACCTTGAACTCTAGGTCCTCTGGCCTGCGTGACCTGATTGCTGGCAAGCACAGCTAGCTCTCTTTTCCTTTTTCTCTTTTTAAAATTTTTAATAAATTCATTATTTTGAGGCAGTCTGAACTTTCTCTGTAGCTCAAATAGCTCTTAAGCTCCAGATGTCCTTGCCTCAGCCTCCAGAGTAGCTGAGGTCACAGGCCTGTGCCACAAGGCCCAGGTGAAAACAGCACACTTCCTGAAACCATAGCATCAAATGACAAAACCAGGTGACCCAAGTGTGTGACCACTCTGTGACGCCCTTTGATCTAGAAGGACCCAGCTAATTCTCTAGCCAAAACATAAACAAATTAGAGTGGATTACATTATTCCATGACAGTATGAGATAGGTCTCTGGCAATTGCCCACTGACAGAGGTGTCTGGCTAGAAGTTTGTGGAGAAGCAGATTGAGTGACAACAAATACAACAGGAAGGGGCTGAACCTGTCAAGGAGTGGAGGAAGCAAGACAACCTTACCAAGTTATGCAGTCTTCTCAGTGGCTAACATCCAGAAATGGGTGGTCAGCTGGAGCTCACTGTTGCCCACATCGATAAATCTACAGCCCTTTCCTAACAACAGCAAACCCTGCACAACATCTCCGCTGAACTTGAAGAATGCCCACACCGGACATATCCCATCAAGTGACTGAGCTGTGGGGTATTTACCAGTGCTCTGCCATGAGTCCAGCCCTGTACATTGCTGACCCCTCCTTCACAACCCAGGTGAGGAGGAGCTCTCTCTCCCATCACAAAATTCATACAGATTCACAGGGCACAGAGGACGTCAGTCAATGTTCCTAATCTCATGGTTCTCACAGGCAAGATTTCAGAAACACATGGCAGCCAGAAATCAGAACTGGGAGGGGAAGAGGGTCACTGAAAGTGTTATCAGGGTGTGGGGGGGCTGGGGGTGTCCTCTGTGATAACTACTGCCAACTGTAATTACTGTTCTAACAGTTACTTGTCCTAACTGGACCTCACAACCCCCCCTATTTACCAACTACCCTTACTCAGCACAAACATGCATATATCCCACAACATATATACATCGGTTTAACATGAGAGGTGGTCAAGGAAAAACAGATACAAAGACAAGAAAAATTGAGATAAGACTGACTGTCCTACAAGATAAATGCCATCTCATGGAACAGTCTGTCCCAAAGTTTGTCCATCTATATTATGATTACCTAAGTATTTGTTTAAAATATATCCCAAGGTAGGTCTAGAAATAGAAGCCTGTATGCCAGCTTCTAGAGTAGCTAAGGCAGGAGGTTCACATATTTAAGATAGCCTGGACTACAGAGTTAGTTCAAGGCCAGCTTTAAACTTAGCAAGACCCTATCTCAAAATTAAAAGCAAAAGGGAAATCACTCAATGATAGTGTTTGCCTATCATGCACAAGTCCTGGATTCAATTCTTAGGCCACAAATAATAATTAAATGTACATTTAGGAACCACAGTGTACACTAAAAAAATCAGAGACTCCTGCTGAAATGATGTCTGCTGTTAGCCAATAGCGCCTGTCCCAGAACAACTCTGCTACCAGAAGCTCCCACACAGCAACTAGCAGAGTTCCCCCCCCCCACTTTAGAGCTACAGATGGACCCAAGACCTCACACATGCTAGGCAAGTGCTCCACCACTAAGCTATACCCAATTCCACTTTCCCTCCTCAGCATCATCTTCATCACCTTGACACACACCTCCAACCTTCCAGTATACTAGAATCTGAAGGTACTGAGTGCTAACGGTGGCCTCTAACAGCAGAAAACAATTCTTAAAACACTATCCACTCACCATGTTGACCGAAGACCTCCTCCTTTCTCTTCCTGGTGGAAACCTTGTTTCTTCTGAAGCTGCCATCCGCTTCCAGAGATGTTCAAATCAGAACTCCCCCATCCCAGCACAGCTCTGTCCAGCATGGGCAACAAGCGCGGCTTACTTCCCATGAGCAGGCCTCATCTCTGAGAGCCATCTAGTCTCTCCTCTGACTCTACCAAAGCCACATTTTTCTCCAGATCTTTCAGATTGATGACTTAGAGCCTCTACCTTCCCAGGAGTTAGGAAAATCCAATGCTACTGAAGAGTGTCACAGAGGGTGACTTCAGGTTAAAATTTGCAAGAGCTGATGTAAGTACTGGAGATTGTCCTTCTCTATCCTCCTCTATGTTGGACCTTGTTCTCCCTTCTAAGAGCAGACTTCAAAGAGAGAAATTAGTCTGGGCCTATTTGGGGTGCCATTGGGAACTCTCTAAACATAAAATCTTAGTCTTGGTAGAAGTCCCAGGTACCCTGGTCTTCCCTACACCACAAGTCTCCAGTTCCAGAGTGCCTCACATCCTTCTAGGAACATTGTAACAAAGCACAAGGTTAATCTCAACCACAGCAGGAAATACACATGTAAAACCCAGCACTGGCTGGTAGTGAAGCTTGTGGGTCTCCTTCCTCTCCTTTTGGTACTGTCAGAGCCATAGCCTAGCTGTCACCCTTTAATTGTTTCTGTCCTGGCTGCCTAGAGAAGTACATGGCCACTGTGGCTGTAGATGATGTCCTTGTCCCTCTGTGCTCTAGATTCCTTTACCTAGATGCTCAAAACCACTATTGTGCTGTCTAAGTCCCCTTATCGGGCTTAGTGAAGGCAGGCAGAGGAGTGTCCAGTTCAGAGACCAGCAAAGGTGAGATGATGTAAAGAATGCTGGCTGCAGTCCATCTGTGAAGGGCAGCCTCACGTGCCAACACGGAGCCCCACCCAGCCTGGCACATCTACGCACATGGCCCCTTTTCCTTCGTTGCCGCCAAGTGGTATCTTGAGCGAGTTTGGCGGCTTTTGGGTTTGCCGCAGTGCCAGAATCTGAGTCACTGATCACATGCCAGTGCAATACTGCCAATCGTGGCGGTGTTGACTTGGTTGGGTGCCAAGCAGTAGGACCCAGATGGCGATGATGAAGGGGGCGGGGGGGGTGCAAAGAGAGGAGAAGGGAAGCACCAGGGAGAAAATCCAGCCACACTTGTACAAGTGGACTGTCCAAATGGTACCTTTTCCGTTTCCCAGCCCAGCTTCACACGCAAGCCCTTCCCTCCCTGCATCCCTTGCAATAACAGCACATACAGACCAGGCTAGAGGACACGGCCATCTTCACCCGGGAAATGACTGCAGGCCAGCAGGACTGTGAGGGCTCACCACCCCTCTTCCTTGGGGTCTTAGCAATGGCATGCTTCTCCCATTGTGCCCTCATGCAGCAATCCATCTGTCATTCAGCTCTCTATGCTTCAGAGAAAATGGGAAGGAAGACCTGGCAGAAAAAAAAGTCTATTCTCCCAAAGAAAACATTCTTCACTCACCACCTAACTCCTGGCACAACAACCTTCTCAACCAAATTACAGGGGCACTGATGCCTCCCCACTCCATACAACACAGCCATGCCAGGCTCCATGGGCAGGGCCAGCTTCCCTCGCACCCAGTGTCCCTGCTGTCTCGTTCAGTGTTCTCTCAGAAGGCCACACTAGCAGCCCAGACAAGTTCTTCCTGGGTAGTAGTGGCACAGTCCTGTCTTCCAGCTCTCCCGCTCTGCTCTTCCTTGGCTCTTTCCCATCTACTCCCTTCCCCAGGCTCCCCAGACTGGAACAGAGATAACTCGTTCACAGTCGAAACAGTTCTCAGAGCTCATCCTAGACGGACGGCGGCATCAGCAACACATCCCTCTCTACCTCCTCATCCTCTAGTCCCCAGAACCCCGGACCTGGGCACAAGCCAACAGTTGTGATGTCAACAGCCCTTGTGTGCCGCATCTTCCTCCATAGCACAGTGACTCCTGTCGCTGCCCTCACCATCCATCCCCTCCCATCTCCATGGGCACAAGGGTGGCAGCTGCAGTCCAGTGCCTGCAATCAGACAGCAAGAAGCCACTGATGCACCCTCTTCTCCCCTCCAAGGCCCCACACCTCTCCCCTCCTGCTCCCACTCCATCCTTCTGTCCTTGTAGTTGGATGCCATAGTGGCAACCGCAATGCCAACCCCCACCCATGCCCAGGAGGCTCACATACAACACACTCGTATGCGTACACGTACATGCGCGCGCACACACATACACACACGGCCCCATGAGTGCCAGGCAGCGGTGGCAGACACACAGCAATGCAGTGACTGGTACCCGAGGAGGCAGCCAGATTCGGCACCTGATCCAATACCCATTTGGGATTGGGTGGTAGGCAGGCAGTCGAAGGGGTGATGGAGGCAAGCGATGGCCCTAGGTTGGCAGCCGATGGAGCTAGGAGAATGGAGGGAACAGATGCTCTTTGCCCAGCCTCCCTCCCTCTCTCTCCCTGAGATCAGTGCCAAGCTGGGGGGATGGGGAGAGGGGAAGATGGGGGAAGGGTGGCATTTGGAGAGCTGGCAGGCGGGGGTGGGGGGGAAAGCTGGGTCCGCCCAAGCTGGGCAGTGCCGGCACTGGCTGCCGCCTCTCCACTCTGCCATCTGTTTCGATTCTCTCCCCACCCCCTTTCTCTCTTTCTCTTTCTCTTTCTTTCTCTTTCTCCCTCAACTATAGCAAAATGAAAAGAGGGAGAAAGACAAGGTCCTCAATCCACCCATCCCAACCTCTGAACCACCCCCTTCTGCCTCCCCACAACTCACCACACCACACCACCACCTGCCATCTCCTCTCTCCCTGGCTCGGTCACCTTCTTTCCTCGCCTTCACCCTCATGCCAAAACAGGTGTAATTTAAATATATATGATATACATTATATGTTATGTATATATATGCACACACACACACATATATATACATTAAAAGGCAACTTAAAATAGAAACTATTTTCTATGGAATGTCCTGTCCTTCAGAGCCTGGGTCTTCGTTGCCAATATTTATGTGGCAGGCAAAGGGAGGGGACCCTGTCCTCAGCTGGTGCCCATGAATCCCGTGCCAGGGAGGAGGGGTGGCTGGGGTGGGGTGGGGGTGGGGTGGGGTACCGGGAGAACTCTCTTCTTTCTGCGCCTGGGGTTGTTTCTTTTTTCTCTACTCTTCTACTTCCGGAGTAGATTCAAATAGATCTAGAGTCTCTTCCCCACCCCCGGCTCCCGACCCTGCTTTCCAGGGCCCCTGTGCCCTTCTCTCTCTGCTTTTGATTTTATTCCTCGATCACCCTTTCCGGTTTTGTGTGTGTACGTGTGCGTGCGTGCAAGTGTGCTTGCATCCATGGCAGTGGGCACCGTGCCAGCCACCACACTGCCATCTGCGATGCCTTCTGCAGCCTCGGCTACTTTTCTCTGCCACCTTCGCCTCACAACCCCCCCCCCCTGCATCCTAGCTCCCCACCCCCAGTCCCCAATCATTAATTAGCTACTGAATTAATTAAATCGTGAATGCTAATTAACATTCCTACAGGGCAGGCTGCCAGGCTGGGGGCAGAGGGGGTGAGAAGACAAGTGGAGATCTGGTGGCAGAGAGAACACAGAGATGGGGGGAGCCAAAGGAAGGACCGAGGGGAAAGAATGCAGGGGGTGACAGACAGGGCAGGCTGCAGGTAGAGGGGACTGGCATGGAAAGTGGGGTGCTAAACACCTAGAGGTAAGTGAATGCAATATGGCCTCCCCACCCAAGTGAGACATAGGTCATTTCTTGTCAACTTACCCCCATCCCGATTCTAGGCCAGCTCAGAGCCTGGAATGGGGACAGTGGCATAGCAGCTCAGTGGGTGAAGGTACCGGCTGTCAAACACAGCAGCTAGAGTTCAATCTCTGAGAAGCACGTGGTGGAAGGGGAGAGCTGACCCCAGCCAGTGTCCTCTGACCTCCGCATGCATACCATAGCATACGTGCCCACACACATGTGTGCATGCATGCACACATATAAATGTAATAAGATAAACAAATAAAGGTTCCCTCTATAAAAAGGAAGGAAACCAACTCTGAAACTGTGAGTCAACAGCTATGACATATCTGGCTGTCACTGGCCCTCAGACAGGTCAGCAGAACTCAAGGCCCATGTGGAGCCTAGCCTCTCTGACTGCCATAAGTACTAAGCACACACTTGGTGCACATATATCCATAGGTACCAAGCACACACTTGGTGCACTTATGTCCATAGATACCAAGCACACACTTGGTGCACATATATCCATAGGTACCAAGCACACAGTTGGTGCACATATATCCATAGGTACCAAGCACACAGTTGGTGCACATATGTCCATGGGTACCAAGCACACACTTGGTGCACATGTATACATGCAGGGAAAGCACTCATACACATAAAAATAAGCAAATTTTAAAAAACAGAACAACTGTTAACAGTGTTTAAGGTAACTCATAAGGTCAAGGACCCCGTGTGTGTGTGTGTGTGTGTGTGTGTGTGTCAGAGAAAAAAGGAGAGAGCACATGCCAGAGGCCCGAGAACATGTGGGAACCAGTTCTCTTCCCATGGATCCTTGTGGTGAACTTCAGTTGTCAGGTCAGGTTTGGCAGGAGGCATCTTTAAGTCCTGAACCATTGCAATGATCCTCTGTTTTCGTTTTCCTGAGATAGACCTTGCTATGTGGTCCAGGCAGGCCTCAGATTTAGTATGTAGCCCAGGTTTTCCTTAAGCTCACAGCAATCCTCCTGACTGTGAAGAGTAAAGATAAGAGCCACCAAGCCTAATTCTACTTTTTAATTTCATCTTTTTTTTTTTATTTCTTTTTCTTTTTTGCTTCTCTAAGGATTGAACCTTGGACCTTGTCAGACAGATGCTCTGCCATGAGCCATACCTGTAGTAGGACAGGCCCACATAGCCAAGGAAATTGGCTAAAACTAGTTGCCAAGGCATACACATAATGTACTTCCTTATGAGCCAACCTGGAGTCTGCCTGAGGGCCTAGCAATAGCCACTGTCCAATGCTCCTGATCAAGCAGAATCTGCCTGAGAGCCTAGCAACAGGCACTGTCAGAGGTCCTGATTTTGCCCAGCCAATGAGAGATGGCAGCACAACGTCATTATACTGGGATACAGTCTGGGTCTTGGGAGGAGGGTATATAAGGTTCTCCCCATTGGTGAATAAACAAGTTAGCCATTTGCTGTTCACCTGACTGAGTACCCAATCTTCTCACCTTCTCCCTCCAGGGAGATATGAGGATCCTGGACAACAACATCTGGCACCTGAATGTGGGGCCCCTGTTATGGGGTTTGAGCCTGCCTGGGTCAGGGTCCTACAGTCCTTCAGTTTCTTTGCACAAAGTACTGTGCTTTGTGGAAAGCACAGCATCAAAGTGGTCTAGGAGCTGTCAGACAGATTTATTGTTTCAAGGTAAAGAGAATTTTTTTTTTTGTTTGCTTTTGAGACAAGGACTGTCTATATAGGCCTGGCTTTCCTGGGACTAACTATGTAGACCAGGCTGGCCTCAGACTCATAGAGATCCGCCTCCTTCTACCTCCAGAGTGTCGGGATTAAAGGCATGCGCCACCATCGAGGCGTTTCCTCAGCTGAGGCTCCCTGTGCTCATGACTCCAGCTTGTATCAAGTAGAGATAAAAAGGTCCGGCATAGGCAGACTTTCAGAGGACAGACTCCTTAGGAACCATCAAGTCTAAGTGAGAGCAGCTGGGACTCTGGGTGGGTATTGCATGTCAGTAGTCTCAGCACTCGGGCGACAAGGCCAGGAGAGTGTTTGTCAGTTACACACGGCTCCCAAGGGGCTTCCCCAGCCTGCTCTTTCCAGTGGTGCCTCGGCTTTCACCCACCTCTGCGTCCTGCAGCATCTGGGGACTTCAGGAGACTACCCTGTACCCTGCAAAGGTGGCAAGCCATCACAGGACTTGTGCGCCACACAGTTTCCCCCAACCATTCTGGCCGATCTTCTGGAACGCCCTGATATTACACAGCTCTGCCATGCTATGAACTGAGTTTCTGCTCGTCACAGCCTCAGTTCCACTCAGGCTCCAGCACCTTCAGGAACATTCCTAGCAAGTTTCCCCTCTGTTTATACATTGTCAATACCTGAGGCCATTTAACCGATATACCACTGACCTCGGGATAATCTCTCCCTCTGTCTCTCTGTTTCTGTGTGTGTGTTTGCCTGCATGCATGCATGCGTACCATGTGTATGCCTGGTGCCCAAGGAGGCCAGAAGAAGGCATTGGACCCTCTGGGACTGTAGTACAGACAATTATGACCTGCACGTGTTTGCTAAGAACCAAATCTAGGTCCTCTGCAAAGCAATATGTGCTCTCACACATAGAGCCATTCCTCCTGCCCCAAGGTAAGAAGCCTTACATCTTATGACCAGATGGTGGTGGTGGTGCACGCCTTTTACCCCAGGATTCAGGAGAGGAGGCAGAGGCAGGCAGATCTTGTGAGATTGAGGCCAGCCTGGTCTACAAAGTGAGTTCCAGGACAGCCAGGGCTGCACAGGAAAACCTTCTGTCTAACAAACCAAAATCTCTGTGTCTTCTCTTAGCTGGGACCTGTGACCCACTGCCTTGAAGACTGTAAACCGCACCTCTTCATAAGCTTCTGGAAGTCCTCTGGTGATGACCCACTTCCCATTGCCAGCTTTTCTTGACACTCTCGTGAATAAAGAGGAACAAAGTAAATAAAGTCCCTTTTCAATTAGAGAAAGTGTGAGAGAAAAATAAAACCAAGACATTTTCACAGGATAGAGCTGTGTATTCTACACCCCCCCCACACACACACCTTTCATTCTCTCCCACTCCATCTCTGTGCCAGGGATCCAGTGTAAAGCCTGAGCATGTAAGCAAGAACAAGAAGAAAAGCAGGCATCTCCCTGAGACTTCCTACTTTCCGCAGCTCTTCCCTGAGGAGGAGTCCACACCTATGCACCCAGGGCAAAAAAAAAGTCTTCCCCTTACTTTAGACTCTTACTTTAGAATAGAAAACCCCTTATTAACACCCTTCCAAAACAAACAAGGAGGCTGGGGAGACAGCTCCTCGGGTTAGCTCATTTGCTGCACTGCATGGAGATCTGCTTCAAATCCCCCAGAACCCATATAAAAGTGAGCCATAGCCACACACACCTTTCAGCCCAGTGCTGTAGGTGGGGAGAGACAGGAGGGCCCCTGGGCTTGCTGAATGCTAACCAGATAAGCGAGAGACTCTGTCCTGGTGGAATAAGGTTGAGAGTGACAGAGAAGGGTATCTAATGTCCTCCTCTGGACAACACACACACAATATGGGAAGCATTTGAATTGAGAGCTCTACCAATAACTACAACCCAGCCCTCAGGATATAGTTTTGTTTTTCTTTTTCTTTTGGTTTTTCAACACAGGGCTTTTCTGTGTAGCCCTGGCTGTTTTGGAATTCCTTCTGTAGATCAGGCTGGCCTGAAACTCAGAGATCCAACCTGCCTCTGCCTTCCAGGTGCTGGGAGTAAAGCCATATGCCACCACCAGCCACCCATAGTTTTTAAAGAAAGCTATCTTTGCTAAATTATTCCTTCTCCTGTCAGTGAGAAGGAAAAGCCTGCCTTTCTAGAATCAAGGTTCAACCCGGCTCACTTTCCCTTCCAGAGCCTATTTTATCTCTCAGACACCTCAGCACTGGGCCATTGGCAGCAGCCATGACAGAGCTACAATACACACGATGAGTACTGAATTATCAAATAACACTGTCATGCCTGGTAAGCTCCCTACCACAGTAGCAGCTGGCCACAAAGCTCAATATTGATGCACTGCATATTGCCTTCTGGAACTATCACTCCGCCTAACAAATGTTCTCCAAGCCTCCTACCATCAGTGTGGCAAAGAAGACGGGGAGGCTGGCCAGGGGTGACCACTAGGAGTGAAACACAGGGGCTAAGCAGAGGAACAGGAAGTATTCAGTGCCCATGACTCTCGAGAGTTCCAATGTGAACTGTCCACTTTCACCCTCTCCCCAGATAGATAGGGCTTTTGCACTAACTATTCCCTGGGCCTTCCCCATATCAACCACCAGCCTCTTGCCTTGCTGCTCTTTGTTGGTGGAGACAGCTTTTCTTGGTTGTCAACTTTTGGAATGAACTACAATCCAGAAATAGAGAGCACACCTGGGAAGTGGTGGGGGGGGGTTGCGGGGAGGGGGATGATTCATCTTTTAGTCTGGACCTTTGAAGTAGGAAGATGCACCTTTAATCTGGACCACAGCTTCTGCTGGAGGCCCGGAGAAGGACGTGGAAGAGGGAAGCTTTTGCCCTTTGTCTGCCTGCTCTTGCCTTGCTAAGGAATCCACCCCTTCACTGGTAATAGAGTCTTCTTCAGGATTCCAGCATCTACTGAAGACCAGCTGAGACACCCAGTCTGCGGACTGAGAATCTTCTAGTTCTTGGACTTTCCGTTTATAGGCAGCCATTGTTGGCTTAGCTGGACCATAGTCTGTAGGACAATCTAATAAATATTTTTCTTATATGTATAGAAAGAGATTCATTCCATGGGTTCTGCTCTTCTAGAGAACTCTGTCCAATACATTGGCCTATCCTGATCTCTCTATTTAATACAGCAACTCGTTCCTTTACCAAATTCCCTTTTCTGTGCTCTCTTTTTTCTATTATGTATATTATCTCCTGCCATATTTCATAACTGGATCATTATGTTTACCATCTACCTCCTGTTTCAGCTGTCACGGGTACACTGCAAGGGTGAGACCTTTGCTTTGCTTGCTGACAACAGAGCTTGATGCAGGAGGTACCCAACAAGTATTTACTGAATGAAGCAACCCAGACTGTGATGTGTCTACTTGGACAGACCAACCTGCTTAATTCATTATCTGGGGTTGGGCGCAAAGAGAGAGCTGAGTTATTACTCAGGATCCTGTTTTCCAGAAAGATGGATGGCTAGAAAATGTCCCCCACTCTCCTCCGTCTGAAACATATGCCTATCAGCAGATGCTGGAAAATGGAGAGAAAATGGAGAGAATGTTTCTAATGAAGCTTACCCTCCTTCTGAACTTGAATTCAGTGAGGCTGTCTACTCTCTCATGGACTCCAGCCCTCAACTCTGGGTCAAACTGAAAAAACTTCCAGAGCCAAGGAGCTCTAACTTGAGTAAGCAGTAAGAATCGCCTGATAGTGACAGAGAGATGCCCTTAGCAGCTAAAAGCACTGGCTGCTCTTCCAAAGGACCTGGGTTCAATTTCTCAGTACCTACACGACAGCTCACAACTGGCTGTAACTTCAATTCCAAGGGATCTAGACCCTTGCAGAGATATAAATGCAGGCAAAACACCAATTCACGTAAAAATAAATAAATCTTATGAAAAGAAAGAATTGCCTGATAGTGCAAAGATTTAGAGTACTTGCTCTTACAGAGGACACAAGTTCAATTCCCAGCACCACATAGTAGCTCACAACTTCCCCGCCAAGGGGTCTGGCACCCTCTTCCATCCCCCTCAGGCACCAGGCACACATGTAGCACGTATATATACATGCAGGAAACACACACACATAATACATCTTTTTAAAAAATGCCTGATAAGGGTCAGTAATATGGTTCAGTGACCAAAAGTGCCCTCTGTCAAGCTGGGAGATGACCTGAGTCTGGGTGTCAGAACCTACATGGTGGAAAGAGATGAGTGACTCCTACCTGTCACACACACACAAGTGTTCATATTTGATATACGGAGTGAGTTCCAGGACTGCCAAGGTTTCACGCAGAAGGTTTGTCTCAAAACAACAACATAAAAAGAGCACGGCTGAGCTAGTGGAAGCTACTTACCTTCCTCCATTCATTTTATCTGAAGAAAAGCAGTGTACCTGAGGGGAGGGCGCTGGGCCTGGGCTCTCTCTGCTGGAAGCCCTCTAGGTGCCGGGCACAGCACGGACTCTCCTCAGACACATTAATGGACAAAGCTAAAGGGATCCAACATTAACTGGACAACTGCTCCTTTCCAGGAACACATCCTCAAAGGGACAACACAAGACACACCCATCAGGTCTCAGTTGGTGGAGAGACACCTAGAAAGCTAGGACAGAGGCCCAGAAGAAGGAAAAGAAGCCAGAGGGGCCGTCAAGATGCCTAGGAGTGAGTGCACATGGACTCTGAGCAGGAAGATACTGACAGAGATGGGGCACTGTGGGCTTTTCTGTCCTGTTCTCTTTGTCTCCTCTGTCCTTAAAGATCTTATGAGAACAAAGCACTGTTCCTGTTCTTTCCATACAGAGAGATGATCTGGCTAGGCCAGATCCCAGGTCCAGAGGTGGAAAAGGACCCCAGCCTGCCTCTTCATCTTCTTAACTGCCTGTCACCTGAAGTGTCCGAAGACCAGCTTCATTACCTTCCACATCATAATAGTGACTACCTGTTACTTTGCATGTCATCTATGGCAGAAAAACACTGACTAATCTGGTCAGCAGCTCTGTGGAATGAAGGCTATTCTACCCATGTTACATCTGGAGAGACTGAGGCAGAGAAGCTCACTACTGAGAAAAACAGCTAGGATTCTGACTAGGCTGCCTGATCTTAGGAGCCCAATTTTTCATATTTGTTTGTTTAGAAACAGCCATCTCACTGTGTTTCCAAGGCTGGCCCAAATTCAAGATCCTTCTGCCTCAGCCTACCAAGTGTTGGTATTAACATGTCTCAGCATCATGCTAGCTCACTCTTAACTATATTGCTTGCTCATTCTAGGTCTATAGACAGAATCTTTGTTGCCCTAAGTAGCAAATCCAAGTCTCCCCAGCTCTAAGACAGAGAAGGGATTCAAGTTCCCACCACCGCACTAAGGCAGTAAGGAGTTAATACTGATCAGAAAGGTCAGCAAGGTTTACATACCTACTCAGATGGACTGGAAGCTCCCCAGGCCCTTAGGTAAGGTGGTAGGTACCCTTCTGTCCTACACTAGATGATCTACCTAGAACACTTCTAGTCCAGTTGGTCTGATATTTGTATCACTCACAGCCATTCAATCATTCAATGCACAAGTAATAAGTGTCTATATAGTGCAAGGAATTACACTAGGCCTGCAGAAGAGCAATAACCACCCACCCACACCCACACACTAAAAACAAACTGCTGCTATGCAGCAGAAAAGATAGGGAAATGACATTCAGGAGACAGGTCAGAAAAGATCATTGGACATATGGGATATTAAGAAAGAGCCAAGGACTGGAGAAACAGCTCAGTGGTTAGCAAGACTTGCTGCTGCATAGGACCTAGCTTTACATCCAACACCTACATGGCAGTCCACAACTCCAGCTCCAGGGGACCTGACACCACCATCAGCCTCTAAGAGCACTAGACACACATAAATGGTGCATATATACATGCAGACAAAACACTTATACACATAAAATAAAAAATAGTGTAGTAAAAAATAAAATAAATAAATTTTTAAAATAAGAATGAATTTTTGCCACACCTAATGGCATAATATCAATACTTCAGTGGCTATGGCAAGAAGATTAAGAGCTTTTTTTTTTTTTTAAAAAAAAAAGATTCATTTATTTATTATGTATACAGTATACAGAAGAGGGTACCAGATATCATCATAGATGGCTGTAAGTAAGTATGTGGTTGCTGGGAATTGAACTCAGGACCTCTGGAAAAGCAAACAGTGCTCCGAACCTCTGAGATATCTCTCCAGCCCGACTGAGAGCTTTTGATAGCCTGAGCTACAAGATAACACCTTTCTCAAAAAATAAACTAAAATAGTGGGCTCTGGGGCCCAAGCAGCATGGTCTGAATCCCAGTTGTTTCTCTATGAATCTCTTCTTGCCTCAGTTTCTCTCTATGTAATATGGGTGGAATAGCCTCTTTCTCAGAGCTGATGCTTATGTGAGTTACTATGACACCTGATACAGAGGAAATGCTAAGTGAAAAGTATCACTATCATGGTTGCTACTGCTGAAGGTAACAGCTAGTCTCCAGAGGCCTGCAGCTGCAGATAAGACCTTCCAGTGTTACTCTGAGGTCATCGAGAGTGACCCAGCCATGTTCAGCAAGGGCCTAATGGCAAGGTCTGTGCTTCAGGCAGGAGATTTTAGTAACTAGCAGGAGGACAGATTTAAATAGGGACAGAACCAGAGGCAGAGCAGAGCACTCAGGTGGTTCTAGCTGTTGATGTTTCAGATGATTTTAAAGAAGTAAAAATAGTGGTAACAACTTAACTGTGTATGTTAAGGGGTAAGTCGGAAAAAAACCCATAAGAATGCTAGTGTATGCTTGGAGGCATCAGGAAGACAATGGAGCCACTGAGCAAAGAGTAACTAAAAGAAGCAGATCTGACAAGAAAATAACAGAGCTGGCTTTCAAAACATTAAGATAAAGAGTGTTTGAATTATCTGAGTGGAAGTAACAGCCAAGCAGATGGATATATTGGTAGCTCAAGAAGAATTCTGAGATGGTAAAGTCTAAGGAGCTGTTAGGAAATAAATGCTGTTAAAACTCAAGAAGTGGGCTGGAGAGATGGCTCAGCAGTAAGGAGCACTGACTGTTCTTCCAGAGGACCTGAGTTCGATTCCCAGCAACCACATGGCAGCTAACAATTTTCTGTAATTCCAAGATCTGACACCCTTACACAGTTATACATGCAGGCAAAACGCCAATTCACATAAAATAAAAATAAATATTAAAAAACCAAAAACAAACAAACATTAAAAACTCAAGAAGTAGGGGCTAGAGAGGTGACTTACTGGTGAAGAGCACATACTGCTCTTCCAGAGGACCCAAGTTCAATCTCCAACACCACATCCTCAGTCTCTAGCTCCTGGGGACCAACAACCTTTCTGACCTCTGTTGGTAACCACACACAGACACACACATACATGGCATATACTCAAGAGACACATATACATGGATAAGAATAAAGATAAGTTTTTAAAAAACCTATAGAAGTATTGCTATCACTCAGTGATCGGATACTAAATGAGAACAGAAGGAAACGATGCACTCAGGCTCATGTTATCAGAGGACAGAGGATCACAAGCCTGAGGCCAACCTGGAAATGAGTTCTAGGCCAGTCTGGGAATGGAAACCAGCCAGGAATGCTGGACATGGTGGTGGTACATGCCTTTAATTCCCATCACTGAGGAGGCAAAGGCAAAGTTCTAGTCCAGCCAAGAGTAAGGCCCCATCTCAAAAAAAAAGAAAAAATCACCCAGGTCTGGTGGCTCAGGCTTGTAACCCTAGCTACTGGGGAGGATGAGGCAGGGGGATTGCAGGTTTAAGGCATGTCTGGACAAGAGTGAGTTCAAGGCCATCTTGGGTATCTTTTAGAAACAAGCTTATTTATTTTTAATTTATATTTAAGTTTATAATTTAAATAAGTTGGTATCTCAAAATAAAAAGTAAAGAAGACTGACAAATATTTTCTATTGGTAGAGTACTTGCCTACAATGCACTAGGTTTGATACTCAGTACTTTATTAAGGAGGAGGAGGAGGAGGAGGAGGAGGAGCTATTGAAGGAACTTCAACCAAAAAAAGAACCTGGGAAGAAAGAGAGGCAGAAAGATAGAGGTGTACCAGGAAACCATGGGAAAATAATTTCTAGAAAGAGTGAAGGTCAGCAGGAGGTCTACAGGGCTGGGGGAAAAGCCAAAGATTTTGTGACTGTTCCATTTCTTCGCACACAGGTATTGACTCAGAACATTCATTAGGACTGCTGTATTTTATAACCTCTACTTTAATATCACTAAATAAGAAAACAGATTTATTTATTCAGTAGACGAGTACACTTTGGGGCTGGAGGACTTGAGCTTGATCCCTATCACATAGTGGTAGAGGATCAGTCAGTTCCCAGAAGTCACACACACACACACACACACACACACACTGGGCTTCCTCCCCATCACACACACACACACACACACACACACACACACACACACTGGGCATCCACCCCATTACACACACACACACACACACACACACACACACACACACACTGGGGTGAGGGTGTTAGCTATCTCAATTCCCAAGACCATGTTTTTTCAGAGTAATGACTAACCTGCACATCTTTTGTCCTCTGACTACTACAAGCTTTGCCCAAACCTTGACTATCGGCTTTTCGGGCGAGGGAAGAAATTTTGTTTTAAGATTTATTTTTATTTTTTGTGTAAGAGCACTTTGCCTGAATGTATGCATGTGTAGCAGCATGTACGCATATGTGGCTGGTGCCTGTGGAAAGTCAGAAGAGGGTGTCTGTAACGAGAGTCCAAGCCTCCATGTGAATACTGGACCAGCAGCTCATGCTCTTAACTGCTGAGCCATCTCACTTGCCCCAAGGGAAGGAGTTCAAAATCCTTTCCTTACCACTCAACGCCCGAGCTGGAGCCAGATGGGTAAGCTGGCAGTTAGGCCTCCTCTCTGGCACAGTTCCTATTCCAATGACCTCTGTAAAGAGAGTCGGGTGTGTGGAGGAGTGCGGGGTGTTGGTATGCCTTTTCCTTCTTTTACTTTTACTCTGAAAACAAGCAAACAACACCCTTTTTCTTTTTAACAAGGATTTATTGTTTTTACTTTATTGTGTGGGTGTTTTGCCTACATGTAAGTGTATCATGTGCATGTCTGATACCCAGTAGAAGGCAGAAGAGGGCATCATATCCCAGGTCCCCTAGAAGTGGATTACAGACAGTTGTAAGGCACCACGTGGGTGCTGGAAAATGAACCCAGGAAGGGAAGCCCAGCTCTTAATCACTGAGCCATCTCACTTGCCCCAACATTTTCTTTTTTGAGACAGGTCTCTACTATTGTAGGCCAGACTAACCTGAACCTTGCACAGGTAGATTTTCCTACCTGTAGAGTATTCCCAGGAGGGAGCTGCATCTTCTGATGATGTAAGGCTGATTGACTAGAATTTCAGTGACTGCACAGAACTGGGGATGTTGCAAATCCAGAGCGAAAAGATCTTCAGTCACCTTTAGCCCTCTTAATAGCCATTCACTGACCTCCTCTGTCACTGACTGACAGCTCTGTGCCCACTGGGTAAGTCACTTAGAATGTACAAACAGAGCACTGGCTTCTCTTTGTAATGTCTTAATTTAACAGACCAGCCTCCTTTCCCAACTGCAAAGCTAGGCCACCATCAGAGAGCGTCTGAGGCTTTCACTGGAGGGTCCTCTCCTTTCCCCTTGCAAGTGTCTTGATTTATGACTTTCTTTGGTATGTTACTAGCTTCCATAGTGGAACACGGAATTTGGGGTGGTCTAAAAATAGTCTGGAATATCAGAGGACAATTGTAGGGCCTGCATTACCTGGGTTATCAGGGAGTCAGGCAGGCACAGGCCTGGAGATTAAAGACACAAGAAACCTGGGTCATTTGTACAAGGAGAATGCTGTTTATTGAGGCTCCACATCAGACTTAAACACCCAGGGCAGAGCATAGTGGAAATTCCCCATGTGGCCGGAAAATTACTAATTTGAAGTAAACAAGTTAAACTTCCTCTTCTAATCCCCACAGTCAGAAAGCCAGAAACTTACTAGAACTGGGTGTGGAGCAAGCACAGAATGTATAGCCAGCAACCACAGGCCTTGCCTCATGGCTCAGAGTGCAGGGAAATTCGGTCATGCAGGGCCCACAGACAGAGACATCTCTCCAGCCTTTTTGTTTGTTTGTTCTGTTTTGAGACAGGGTTTTTCTGTGTAACAGTCCTGGCTGTCATGGAACTTGCTTTGTAGACCAGGCTGGTCTTGAACTCACAGAGATCCTCCTGCTTCTGCCTCCCAAGTACTGGGACTAATGGCGTGCATCACCTCTGCCTGACTTGGGTCTCTGAGGGAGTTGAAGATGAGATACTTAGAGTTTTCCAATGACAGTTTTAGAAAAGAAACTCACTTACAGGTTAAAGTGTATAAGTTTGAGAGACATCAAAAGATAGTTTTCAGTTAGTAATACAAGTTAGATAGAAAGTGAATTAGGTACAATCCTCTGGACTCACCAAAATAGAATAAATAATGGAATATTTTCTTTGAAGTTGTCAATTGTTAATGGACAGGACATTACTTATGTAATTATTTGTATATATTGTATACAATATTGTACTTATTGTATGTGGTTTTTCTTATGTTAGTTATAGCCTTTTTAAATTTTTGACACAAAAGGGAGTATGTGGTATATTTGTGGATATATATGCGGTATATATGTGGATATATTTTATATTTAATAACTCTGTCTCAAGAAAGAAGAAGAAAGGAGGAGGAGGAAAAGGAGAAGAAGGAAGGAAGCCTGTGGTGGAAATGTTCTCTGTGTGTGCTGGAAATACAGTAACTGGTTTGACCTATGTGGAGCACCATAGAAGTGGGTGGAGAATCAGAGGAGAGACTAGCAGAAGGAGGGCGGAGTTAGTTAGTCTCCATCCAACCCCCGAAAAAGAGCCATGTAAGGAATCCACGTGAGCCGTGAGCTGGGCCACGTGGCAGATAGAATACTAGAAATGGGTTGAATTAAGATGAAAGAGTAATGTGCTTGAGACATAGGCCAAACAGTATGAAATATAAGTGACTGATTCATTTCTTTATGGCAAAAAGCCACCTCGGACAAGGTCTGAACTTCTGGCCTAAACGGGTCTGGAAATCTTCTACAACAGAAGCCAGTCAGCCAAGAGGAGCTGGAGAGATAGCTCAGTAGTTAAGAGCACTCACTGATTTTCCATAGAGCCAGAATTTGATTCCCAGCAGCCATATCAGCTGGATCCCAACCACTAGGAACTCCAAGTCCTCTGACCTCTGTGGGCACCTGCACTCACATGTACACACTCACACAGATACTTACATATCTATATAATTCAAAAATGAAAGCCAACAGCATTGTGAAGTGGCATGAAAGAAACTGGGCTAAAAACTTTAAAAAATTAGTCCTTGGGGCTGGAGAGAGATGGCTCAGCGGTTAAGAGCACCGGCTGCTCTTCCAGAGGACCCGGGTTCGATTCCCAGCACCCACATGGCAGCTCATAACTGTAACTTGACATCCTCACATGGGAATATATGCAGGCAATACATCAATGCACTAAAAATAAATAATTTCTTTAAAAAATCAGCCCTTGATCTGGCTGCTCCTGTCCCAAGCTCTGTGACCTCAGACTTGACTGCTTTCTCTTCTGCTCACCAGAGGGAGTCTCGCTGTGATAACTGCACACACTGTAGTCCATATGCTGTTTATATTGAGGAATGCTTTGTGCACATTTCTATTCCTCATCAAAATCCTGTGCCATAGCTGCCATCTTCAGTCGCAAACAAAGGAACTAATAAGGCTAAAGTCAGCCTACAGCTTGCCCAGTATGTGGAGCTATGTAGTGATGACTGACTTCCAGGTCACTCCTCCAAACGACCTTCAGCACCGATGCTCAGAGTTTCTTTCTTTTAAATTTCTTTTTTTTTTTTTTTTTTTTTTTTTTTTTTTTTTTTTTTTTTTTTTTTTTTTTTTTTTTTTTTTTTTTTTTTTTTTTTTTTTAAACTTTATTTATTTATCTATTTATTTGCCTTGGTGTTTGCCTGGAACTGGAACTACAGACAGTTGTTAGCTGCCATGTGGGTGCTGGGAATCGAACCCCGGTCCTCTGGAAGAGCAGACGGTGCTCTTAACCGCTGAGCCATCTCTCCAGCCCCTCTTTTAAATTT
Organism: Sigmodon hispidus; assembly: GCA_004025045.1. Classification (NCBI taxonomy): domain Eukaryota; kingdom Metazoa; phylum Chordata; class Mammalia; order Rodentia; family Cricetidae; genus Sigmodon; species Sigmodon hispidus. Next base: position 160,486 of record PVIH01003386.1, read on the forward strand.
CTAAGGCAGGGCCTCACTGTAGCTGAGGATATGACAGGACCATCCATGTAGTCTGAACTGGCCTCAGACTACCTCCTTCCTTCTGCCGCCAGTGGCTGAGAATACAGATCTGATCAAACATATCTGCACATGTGCATACACACATGTACAACTCCAAAACAAAAAAAACAAACCTGTAAGACTACTTTGTTATGTTTTATGATAATTTAGTCTCAGTCTTCTTATTCTCTCTCTCTCTCTCTCTCTCTTTTTTTCTTTCTTTCTTTTTTTTTTTTTTTTTTTTTTTTTTTTTTTTTTTTTTTTTTTTTTTTTTTTTTTTTTTTTTTTTTTGCTTTGACTTTTCTAGACAGGGTTTCTCTGTATAGCCCTAGATGTCCAGGAACTCACTCTGAAGATCAGGCTGGGCTTGAACTCAGAGATCTGCCTGCCTCTGCCTCCTCAGTGCTGGAGTTAAAGGCATGGACCACTACACCTGGCTACTTAGTCTTCCTTACGTTACCACATCTGTCAGTTTTAGTCATTAAACGTTAGAGCTGAAAGGAGCCTACGAGCCCCTCTAAGTAAATGTTTCTCAAATGGAGAAGATACTGTGACAGGCCCCCGACCTTAGCACAGGTGATGCCACGTCAGAGGCATGGGGGCACCATCCTGAACTAAGAGCCCAGCACTTAGACTTAACACCTGCCAAATGAGAACAAAGACCTTACCCATCAAAGTCCATAGTTCTGCACAAGTTCCTAAATGTACTAACCTTGTTTTTTGGTTTCCATAGTTCCATTTCTGGCTAACTGTTCTTGCTAACTGAGGTCTGTCAACCCAGGACATGTTTTTTGTGCTTAAAAGTTCACCCTGAGAAAGGCTTGGAAGACCCAGTATAATTGCTGGCTGGCTAATAAAGACTTGCTATTGGCTTGCATCTGTCTGAGTGGTCTTCCCTGGTGGGTAATAACAATATTCCTAACAATGTTATAAATTCATAACTCATAACACCATTCCCAACTCCGCTTTAGACCAGATTACAACCTTAGGAAGGTGGGATTAGCCTCTTTCTGTATAAAAACACACATGTGTACGCATGCATGGACTCTCTACAGAGAATGAGAGGAAAACATGGAAAAGAGTTCCAATGCACCCCCTTTGTAGTCTCTGGGATTTTTCACCTATTCAAAACTAGATATTAGGACAAACCCTCCCCGAAAGGCCAGTCTACTTCCGTCAATCCACACATCAGAAACTCCAATTCAGGAAACTTCAAAACTTCATACACAAAGATGTTCATGTTCATCACAGAAGAAAACAGCTCATTGCGTTACTTACCTCGACTCTTAGCTGTCGGGAACGGTAACCGGGACCCGGTGTCTGCTTCTCTTACCTTTGCCTACTAATCCCTAGCTACCATGCGTGAGTGCATCTCCATCCACGTTGGCCAGGCTGGTGTCCAGATCGGCAATGCCTGCTGGGAACTCTACTGCCTGGAACATGGCATCCAGCCTGACGGTCAGATGCCAAGTGATAAGACCATTGGGGGAGGAGATGACTCCTTCAACACCTTCTTCAGTGAGACAGGCGCTGGCAAGCATGTGCCCCGGGCAG